>JBBPDE010022613.1:0-10730 GCA_037974605.1 Nannopetersius ansorgii
TTCTTTTTATAATAAAAGCTTATCTTTTTGAGCGAAGAACACTTTGTCTGTTTGATGATTCTCACCTGCCACGACAGGCTAAATAATGATTTGACTACTAAACTAGGTGCTCACTTTTGATAGATGTTGTATCTGTCTAAAATTGGGATGAACTCATGCTCATGAAGTCTATGAACAGTGTACTTGGAGAAGTTCTTCAAATGATTCATGTTTTCATAGCTTTCAGCGCTGCAGATTTCCTGGTGAACCCTCTGGAGCCGCAGAACTCAGATAAAATCCACATCAAGATTGCAGACTTGGGCAATGCGTGTTGGGTGGTAGGTGCTACCAGTTACTCTTCAACTTAAATTCAAAATATAACTCTCCAGAGTGACAAATATAAAAGTGAACTCCAGAGAGCTAAAGAGTTTCTCACAACCATAGGCCTGCTTAAGTTAAGCGTCACAGATGAGGAAACATAAACATGCAGAATAATTTTTAATGAACAAATTATATTAAAAGGCAGCTTCCTGTTATATTTATTAACTGAAATGTTTTGACGTGTTACCCGTGTTTGCATAATTCATTTATTAATTTGTTACTGAGAAAGCCAGCTGTCATTAGCTGAAATCTTTTGAATAGACACGCCTTCACAGCAGATGCTGCCCTGTAATCCAGACCCTTCTGCCATGCTTTCCCTTGCAGCACAAGCACTTTACAGAGGACATTCAGACACGCCAGTACAGAGCAGTGGAGGTGCTGATTGGGGCAGAATATGGCCCCCCGGCAGACATTTGGAGCACAGCATGCATGGTGAGACTTCTCCCAGTGCTGAAATATACCTATATAAGGGTCTAGTTAAAAACATTAAACTGTGCACACTGCACTTCAACACTGGAAAATGCTGGCCCAAGTACTGCCTTTTCTTAGGTAATGATGCACTACTGCATGATTTTTATTGTCCCTTATTTTAATTAAAATGCCTCTAAAGTATATTGACTACTTAGCAGTTAACAAGACTAAGATATAAAGAGTGTGGCGTTTGTGTCAATATTGTGTTCTCTTATAATAATTACCGTATTTATCCTCTTTAAGCCGTTTACAATGTCCGCTATTTTAACTCAAACTGTAAAACTGACTGTAAAACTCTGACCTCAAAATATTTTTTTTTGCCTTAGTTATCATATTATTAATTATATTATTTATTATTATTTTTATTTATTTAAAAAATTAAAAAAAACTATTTATGTAGTAGTGGAATACAGACAAACACACCAAGCCATGTTTAATAAGATTTGAATTGGGCTTACTTTAGTAAAAATATTGCGATCTGTCATCTTATACCAACACACTATAATAAATATATAGCCACAATCAGAGCTTTTTTACACTCCTGCTAAATCAAAAATTCATCTGCTCAGTGCCAGCCCCCATGAACTATTGGAAACTGCAGCGGTGTTTTCTGCTGCTGCTCTCTTTATTCAGACCCAGACAGTGCTGCAGTCAGGGTGAATGGGGTTACTGTCAGCAGTGGTACTAATGGTGATGCCATGTTTTTTAGGCGTTTGAGTTGGCCACTGGGGACTATCTGTTTGAGCCTCATTCAGGGGAAGACTACACTCGAGATGAAGGTCAGTGCTCCCCTTTTTTTCACTTGCTTGCAGACGATCTTTCTCTTTTATACTTCCCCCTCAATCGTTAATGGAGATACTGTATGTGTGATGTCCCCCTCAATCGTTAATGGAGATACTGTATGTCTGATCTGATACTAAGTTGTTGTGTTTTGTTTGTTTTTACATATAGATCACTTAGCTCATGTTATTGAACTCTTGGGCCCCATTCCAGCTCATTTTGCGCTCTCAGGAAGATACTCTAGAGAGTACTTCAACCACAAAGGTAAGAAAGAAAAGATGAAGGTAATGCAGGGTTTTTTTTTAGGTGGGCTTGGCTGAAGTCTCTGCTGTGTGGTACAACTGAATGTCCAGGTCACATGCTTTGGCCATGTGATGTGTCCAAATCTCTGTTTGCAAGCTCTCTTGTTGTGAGACACTGAGGAAGAGAAGGAGGGGAGTTAGGGACTCTAGAAAATAAACTCCACGCCAGACCCTAACATCGTGGATCATTAGAATTGTTAAATAGATTTTGAAATGCCAGTGATTGCCGTAGTGTACTTTGGTCTTGATGCTTGATACATAATAGATTAAAAGGACACTTTAAAAAAAATTGAGTGCTTAAAACAGTGCTTATTGACAATAAAGGAATGTGTGAAATGCAAATGGATATGAGATCACAGCTGCTCAGGATATTATTAGTTCAAAAACAAGTCTGGGGAAGATCCCCTGTTAGCGAAGCTCTTAATGGAGACAGTGACTAAAGCAGCAGTGTGTGTGTGTGTGTGGGGCTCTCTGATTTCTAACCTGCAACTGCAGAGCATGTCTGCCTGGAAAGGTGTCGTGTGTCTGTAATTCTAGTGTTCACCTGTTCCGTGTATGAGTGGCCTGTGCTGCTTAATAAATCACCCACTCCTGAAAAATATGACCAAGTATGTTTTCACATCCTCCAGGGCTGGATAAAACCAGTGAAACTGTTAATATGGCAGCTTACCATGTAATTATACAACTTCGTCTGACTACAGTGGGGGAGATCAGTTTGTTATGCCTTAAAGTGCTTTTTAAGCTTATTCAATGGAAATTCCCATAATGCATTTTTCAAGTTTTCCAATATGTGTCTTGGAGTACAAAAATAATCTGATCGTCACAACTGTTTACATACAATTATACCACATAGTATGACTATCATTTTAAGGAGCCCTGGTTTTGTTTTTTCTTTTATTAGAGTACATTGGAATGCGAGCAGTTCAGTGCATGGTTTTATCAGTGTCACGCTGCCTCTATATACCCAGTATGTATAGTGAATAAAAGAACCATCCCCTTCAGAATATTATGAAGTTGCTTTGCAGTCTAGAATGAAGACAGAATTCTCCAGCTGTATTTACTCAATGCAACTTTTAACATCCAAGTGTAAGATATGAAAGCAACAGTTCAGAGAGAAAAACAGGGTCGACTCTGGTCTCTGATTAGGCCATGCTAGAACATTCATCTTTTTCTCATTCAGCCACTGAGTGGTCAATTTTTCTGTGTGCTTTGGGTCACCGTCATGTTCAAAAGTGAACCTTTTTCCAATTGACAACTATTTGGCAGAGGGCAGGAGGTTTTGAAGTATTTGCCTTATCCTTTTATCTTTCCATCCTGACAAGTGCCCCAGTCCCTGCTGCAGAGAAACACCCCCACAACTTGATAACACTGCCTCCATGCGCCAGATAGTTTGATTTTGGTCTCATCTGACCATGACCCCTTTTTCTATTTGGCCCCAGAATCTTCAAAGTGCATTCTGGCAAAGCTCAACGAAACTTAGAGGCTTTTCTTGAACAGTGGCTTTTTCATGCAACCCTCCCATACAAGCCACATTTGTGGAGCACATGTTATTTCAACACTGTGCCATAAATTCCTACGACTGCTTAAAGTCACCATAGACCTCTTGGTAGTCTCTCTGATCAGTTTCCTCCTTGCTCTTCAATCCAGCCCCAAATACTGTTCAGTTCTTAATTATAGGGATCCTAGGGATTGATAAAGCCTTTGAATTAGTAGGGGGTGATCTGTTATGCATCGCAGCTGTTCTGGTTTTTAATTTTTTTTCCCAAAACTGTTTCTATCGTATCTTTTACCTGGAAGTTGCATTGAGTAATATAGCTGGATTTGACAAAATGAGTATTTTGAAGAATTTTTTTTTCCTGTATCCACTGTATCTACTCCAGCACTATGTAACCCAAAAACTTTCCTTTACCAATAAAGCATATTCTACATATTAGAAACATATATATTTTCCTTTTAGACTGCATGCATGTTTCTGTGGGATTCTTATTTAAAAGTATGTTGAAATGGTGCATACAAACAGTGGTACCTTGATTTACCAGTGTCCCAACTAACGAGGTTTCCGAGATACGAGCAGTATCTCGGCCAAGTTCAGCCTTTGTCCAAATAACAAAAAATGCAGCATTTTTTGGGGGGTCTGGAAGAGATTAATGGCATTTCATTCATTTCAATGGGGAAAATGTATTTGGCATACGAGTAATTTCCATCACAGAGGGAATTAAACTTGTAAGTCAATGTGTGTGTGTGTGTATTATGATACTACAGATATGTGATATGTCTCTCCATGTCCAGGTGAGTTGAGGCACATCATGAATCTGAAGCCATGGGGTCTGTTTGAGGTGCTGCTGGAGAAGTATGAGTGGCCGTTGGAGCAGGCGGCTCAGTTCAGTGACTTCCTCCTAACCATGTTGGAGTTTGTGCCAGAGAAAAGAGCTACTGCAGCACATTGCTTGCAGCATCCCTGGCTCAACTCCTAACACACATCCACACTCCTGAAATCACTCTCTCACTCTCACATTTTGCGTCTTGAAGGTCAGCTTGGTTACTTACACACAGGTGTACACACACTTTTCAGAATGTATCGTCAGTATTAAAGCAAAACTTGTTGGATGACACAGTACTCTGAGCACACAGTATTCGTAGCTAGAACCTCAAATCTGATTTTATAAAGATGCTTTGATCTCTGTACATGGTGGAGAGCTCTCTAGTCTGACAGTTTTCATTGTATGGTCATCTCAGTGTGTAGGATGGTCACATGTTTATATGTTACAATAGTGCCTTGACATGTCCTAAAGTGAAAAGAAAAAGAAGCAAAAAATAGCAAAAAAAAGCCTTCACTTTTATATTTGTTCGCTGTGTGAAGAATGCTTGTTGTTTGTGAAATACAGCACTATATGAAGACTTGACAAAATAAAGAAAAGCTCTATTGAACCTGTGTAATACTGACAAATAAATGATCACTCAATCAGATGTGCCCCTTTCTGATGAAGAGTCTGAAAATAATGTAAAAAATGATTTATGTATTATATTAATGGGATGTGGAGCAATTCTCAGAAGCACTGATTCTCTTACAAAGTGACATTAAATTTTATTTAGGGTCTATGTTTTCCATAGCTGTAAAACAATCATGTGCAGCCACAAACCTAATCAAGTAGGATAATTTAGCACACCCTGGCTGGGAAGAAAGGATAAAATACAGGATGTCAGTAATGCACACTTCTACTGTCACCAGTAGTAATTTTATTCAGTTAATTTAGCGCTCTATGTCTCGACTGGTTTCAGACGTACTATTACTCATGCTACAGCATATAAACAAATTAGAATTACTTTTACAATGAAAATATGCAAAAATCAGGCATATTTCCACATTTAAACGAGTCTGATGATTTTTCAGCTGTGTACGAGCTTTTAGAGACTCATGTTAACTGTAGAACTCCCACTGCAGCTTTGTGTGGAAAATAAGGAAAGGTGGTAGCAATCGACCTATCACAGCACTGAGTAACATCTAGCAAGTTCATTTCAATGTTTCAGTAGCTCGCATTAAAGGGCTGAGACCCTTAAACTTTGTAGGTCACTACTACTACTGCCCAGACGCCCAGAGCAGAATAATCAATTTTATTACAGTTTTGATTTTCATTTTAATAATATATATATTACAGCTGCCATAACACATTAACAGATTCTTTTCTTGACACAAATATTTTAATTCAGGTTTTTATTTTAGTGCCTTTTATTTTGAAAGTTCGTCGCTTTTATGTGTTTTTGGGTTCATGCGTGTGCGCAGGCGCCATATTAATTTTGCCTATATAATATGAACAAAAGTATTGGGACGCCTGATCGTTACAGCAACAGGTTAATGACCCTGAATTCAGATACATAGCCTTCATTATGAAGTTGGTCCCCTTTTGCTGCTGCTGCTATAATGGTTCTGCCCTCCATGTTCTAGAACTACTCATCCAACATCAGTACCTACTGTTGTGGCTAAACACAATCAAATCCTCACAGCAATGTTCCAACAATAGTCTTCCCAGAAGAATACAGCAGCAAAGAGAGGACAAATTCCCCACAATATTCTTGATTTCATAAGAAACGTATGTCTAAAAATATGTAAATTCTTATGATGGACAGTACAAATAGCCACAAGTTATCATACACTATAGACAGAAGTATTGGGATGCCTGACCTTTACACCAACAGGGACTCCAATGACACTACTTTCAGATACATAGACTAATATGGAGTTGGTCTCTCTTTGCAGTTGCTATGATGCTTTGGATTCTGAGGGTAACTTGTTTTTCTTTAACAAACTAGATGTGGCAAATAGCTTTGGTTTTATATTTGGTTTGATTACATTAATGTTTGCAAACAAAATGTGGTTGCACTTTTGGTCATGTAGCAGTACTTTAAAAATAAGAAAGCACAATACACTATTTTGAATTAAGTGTTTAATTTTGCATATAGCAATGCAATTAATTGCAAAAAACATGCGATTATGCGTATGTTAATGCGTATTATTATTATTAAAAAGGTACTATAGTGTAGAACAGCAGCTGCTGCAATCCATCACCCACCACAACAGCTTTCTGCACACACACACTGGACTTCAGAGAGGAATCCTGTAGTACCCTGTATGGGCACAAGGGGGCCATCTACACCCATAACAAAAGACTACAGTCCATGGCATTTTGAGGGGTGGGCTATCGGAAAATTAGCGAAAACCCATCTGCTGCATCTTACTAATTCAACCTATTAAACAAATTGCTTTACTGAAAAACTGAACCACTTCCAAAAAAAAACATAATCCATAAGTGTAAATGTCTCTGGCCAGTGACAGAATGGTTGTACCAGCCTTGTTAATTTCACCCTCATTCTTTGCCACATGGTGGAATTTTTCTCTCAAATACATAACCATCTGTGACTTCTGCACGGGAAAAGGCCTATCTTTCACCCCACATACCCGCCTGAGGTTTTACTGGGTCGTCATACAGACTACCTCTACTGAGCTCATAGATTTTCTGATGCACTGCAAATATCAATTGCTGTCAGTTTCTCAGTCCACAGTTCATCTGTGTCGAATGAGTCTAAATTTTTGAGTTTGAGGCAGTGCAACAGTTCCAATTTGTAACCCTATACCGTGCATGATGACCGATTCGGTCACTTCTTTCTGCGAACCACGGTCCAGCCGTCTTCCTCTTCCTCAGTAGCTGCAGCTGTAGCCGGAGAAGGCTGCTGTGTTTTCACCACTTCCTTCGAGACTGATGCTCCTGCTCCTGCCTCATCACACTCCATGGACTGAAGAGAGCGAGAAGAATAGAAAAAGAAGTTTAATTACTTCAGTGTAATGGTTAGAAAGCAAAGAATTTAGTCTTAGCATTAGCCATCATGATACTACTAGTCTACAAGCTTTAAACAATTATTCACTACACTTCAGGGATCTCCACAGCGAGTCATCTGTCTCCATTTCATCCTGTCTTCTGCATCCTCTACCCTCAAACCAATAACTTCATGTCCTGATTGTGCACTATACTAATCATTTTAAAGGTTCCAAATATAAAAAAAAAAGTTTGTAGACAACTCCTCGTCCAGAAGATCCTATGCAATCAAGAGTATTAACACCCTTTGCTCTTCTGTGGGGAATTTACACTGGATGTTGAAACATTGGTCAAGTACTGATGTTGGATGATTGGATCACAAACTCCAGTCCCAATTCATGCCAGAGGCACTGGGAGATTACTACGTTCTATTGTTCCACAGCTTTACAGCCCTCTAGCAGACACTTGGCATTGAGCGTGGTTCCTTAGGTTTGTGTGCAGATCCATTCTAATGGAAATGAATTTCTATGAATGCCCGGGTCAGAAATAGGTGGACCTAAAGCATCTGATTTCACCAACCAGAATGGCCGTCTGGGTATTTTAACACTGGTTCAGAGAATGCAACCAAACATCCCAAACATCTCGTTTACCTTCATGGAGTAATGTGACTTTAATGTTGTGTTTAATTATTCCCAATTCTGTTCACCAAAATAAGCAGATTAAAAAAGTCAGCTGGACAAACCTCGTCATCTTCGCTGTCGTCTTCGTCCTCTGTAGGCGTTTTCACAGGTGTGACTTTGGCCCTTCCTGTAGACTTTTTCTTTTCCAGCTGGTTGATGTGCTCTCTGACCTCGGCAAGTTTTCCCTGCTGGCACTGCTGAAACATCGCACACACTTTCTGTGCCACCTGAATAAAAACACAAAGCGTCAGCTTCAGAGGTTCAAACACTCACTGTAGGGACTTGTTAAGTACTGGAGGTGTAAATTACAGCAGGAGGCAAAGCATGACTGTTTACCACTGCAACCTACATGATCAGCTATAACGTTAAAACTACCTGCCTAATATTGTGTAGGTCCCACATCAACTAAACAGTTTGTGCTATTGTAGCACTTTTATTAGGTACTAAACACCCTATTCTTCAACACATCACATTACGAGAATTGACTGTTCACTTACTGCCTAATATGTCTCACCCCTTAACAGGTGCCACTGTAACAAGATAGTCAATGTTATTCTAGTAACCTATCAAATGGTATAGCTGATCCATATACATGGAAGGAAAACCTTGACATTAACATATTTCAAAAAAGCAGTAATGTAAGACAAAGTGGGGCCCAGACTATTGTACAGAAAATAAAAAAAAATTGATGCCAACATAAAGAACATGCCTTCAGTTAACATCTCAAACTCAAATAATTTTTTCCAGTTATTAAAAAAGACTTCACAAAATGTAGGGTAATATTTTTTATTATGAAAACATTTTTCCATCATAAGTGTAATTATTTAAATAACTATTAAATCCGTATTTTGGTGGCTGTTTTGTAGCAGCATTTTGAAACATGTAACTGAGGAAGAGCCCTGTAGTTTTACAGTTATGTGACCTACAATGAAAACAATCTACTTTCAGTTTTGAAAGTTTTCTCTTTTTGCTGTTGCATGTTTGACATGTATTTAGGTTGGGGAAACGTATCTGGGCTAACACAGGCTGAATAATTGTGTTTTGGATAAATATATGGTAAATGAACTAGCTCACCTATCAAGTAAGATGCAACATTTGCTCTGATGTCACTTTTTGTTGATTATAGGACCTATAAGAATTATTTATTAGAGGTCAACCATCTATTGGTTGAGTAAATTCTGCTTGTGAAAAGCATCAAACCTGTGGCAAACTACCGTCATCCACCATCGTGTCAAACTCGTTGTTCATCAGATCGGCCAGGAAGTCCTCAACTTCATCTTGTTCGAGGTCATCTAAACAACCACATGGAACAGGTTTACGTACTACAGAGCAAAAACCTGAAAACAACTATTATGAAAAAGACTGTATAATATTTTTCAAAGTTGTTTCAGCCATACAAGTGCATACACACCAAAAAGTGTAGCACCTTTAAACTCATCTTTGTTAGGTTTTAAATGCTTGTAGTTTTAAGTAGCCTTATCCACAGGGCACTGAACAGCAGTTCAAAAGGTCCACAATCATCAACACATCCCTGTATGAATTCTGAGTAAGTTTTTTTTTATCATTCACATAAAATCAGTTATTTAGTTTGATCACTTTTATTCTGGCCGTACTAGAACTAAAACCAGCCCTAAGATGAGAGAACTAAAACCAGCCATAAGATGAGAGACCTGTGTTCCTTTGTCTGAGAACCTCAAGACAGACGCCAAGCAGCAATATAAACACAGGCAGGCTGTGAGGTTGGATAAATTCTGTTCCTTATCAGGTCTTACCATAAGAACAGCACAACTGGAGAGCAAAACATTAGCACAATATGTGAACATTTCTCAAGGCAACCTTCCTGTGTGGTTCCGGGTTCCATGGAAACTATAGAGATCTTGTTTTAAAAAATCAGAAATAACACAGGAAAATTTAAGCTCTTTGAGAAATAACTAACGTTTTTTTAAAGAGAATCCATAAATGAATACATACTGTTGTCATGAAAATACTGATGAACCGCATCAACCATCCAGTCGGCCTTCTGCTGACTGTATGGTCCACCAAAGCCATTATCCACCGCTATCTGCAACAACAAGCAACATTCTTACACAGTTCACAAAATATCATCAAACATGTGCTTTTTGTCAGAAATATTCTTTCTTCAGACTTTCTTCGGATTGTCCTTAAGAATATACTCATAGAAAACAGTGAATAGTGAATTTGATCAAACATTAAATGATTTATGTTGGTTAGAAAGAAATGGACTACAGTTTGAAGTACCTTAGCTTCAGTGGAAATGCTCTGTTTGTGTTCCATGTCTAGTTTGAAGATTATTCTATTTATATTTTGTCATTTAGATGTGAACAGTTATTCACATCCGAGTGATCTGATGAAACAGACTCGGATTTCTATACAGTGGGAAAAAACAAATGTGATCTTTACAGCACAAATACAGACACATTTTACCCCTCTTCAATCAGTGAACCTAGATGTTGATCATGGTAAACTACAAATCAATCAATAATCTTTCTACCATCAACATTTTTAGTGTCAGACATCACTCTGAGGCAATAACTCAGACATCTGTGACCAACCCTGACCAGTCATGCTCTCTAGAATGAGGGCCCTACAGTACAAAATCTTACCGGTGATATTTGTCAGTCATATGGTTTCTGAGTTTGTGAGACTAATCTGCCTTTAGATCAGATACACAAACAGATCAATCTAGTGTCAGACACATAAAAAGATCACTACAGGCATATCCTTCCACTCTACTTGATACACCACGATTTGCACCCAATGTAACTCTATGCTGCTGTCCCCTGTACAATAATATAAGCGTATGTACA
>JBBPDE010022643.1:0-10728 GCA_037974605.1 Nannopetersius ansorgii
CAAGTCTCAAGTCATTGAGGGCAAGTCTAAAGTCAAGTCACAAGTCTTTGTTTGTGCGACTTAAGTGCGACTCGAGTGTGAGTCTCAGACTCAAGTCCCCATCTCTGATCAGAAGAGGGAAGAAGGAAGCCAGAGAGGAAAGGGGCGGCCAGAGGACAGTAAGGACGGCCCGAAAGAGGGTGTAAGGTAGAAAGGTGAGTCCATGCTACATATGAGCCCAGAGTGCTCTTGGTTCTGTTTATGCTTTGTTACTTGATCATGCCTTTCATTTAAACTAAAACTCCGCTGTGTACTCGCTCCACTGTCTCTGAGTGTTTCTGGGTGTATGTTTAGGCCTCCCAGCCTGAGGGTGGCGGCCGTTCCTCGGGCCGCTAGCCACACAGTTTTCAGAGATCTGTGAGAGGGATACACAGAGAAACTAACAAAAACAAAATCATGCCACACTAGCGGGAGGCACGAGGGTAAACAGACACTGGATTCTGACTCAGACTGAGAATAAGTAGAGAGGGAAGAAATGCAGAACAGGTGTTACTGATCAGTTAAAAGGGAGAAACTGAAATGCCAAGGGAATCAGGGGGAACAGGAGGCGCCAGGCTCTGAATTCCAGTGACTCACGTGGCTAAAGCTGTGGCACCTGAGACGCAGCTGTGACAGTTATACTGCATTTGTAGAAATGAATGTTATACTTCTCTGTAATGTTCATCCAAGTTTTCTGTATCAGCACTGGCAGATAGTTGCAGTACAATATTGTGCATCTGCATCGGTCCCCCCTCAAGTTTCCAATTTTATTGTCATACACAGATAACAATGTAGCATCATGACTGTAATGAAATTCTTTGGCTTGTGTTCCCCCAATACATAGAAAGTATAAAGATAAAAATAAAATAAACAATTTTGAGAGTTGAATATATATATGTGTGTGTGTGTGTGTGTGTGTGTGTGTTTATATATATATGGGAATGTAATATTTAGAAAATAGCATTTTAAAGAGTGTTTAGTATTTATGTATGAAAAAGGTAATATATACAGTATTAACAGAATGTCTAGTGCATGTCTTTTCAAACTGGCCCAACCCTAGCTTCTTTTTCTATAAATCTACAGTGCCTCATGACTGCTGTTCCTGTAAGGAGCAGGCCTTTAGTTTCGTTTTTAATTGGTCCATGTTGTTATTTTGCACTTTAGCACGGCTGTGACTGTGGAACTGTGCCATGCTTCAGCATATTTTTACAAGATCGCGGCAGTGCTATTAGGAAAAAAGCCCCAATTTAAAAGAAGCAGCCCAAGAGGGCTGATCACTCGTGCTTAAAGCGAGTCATTAAACTCCAGTGCACTGACTTACACATCACTTCCAAACTCCACCACGCATTCCTAGAGTTAACGTAAATACGCTCAATCAAGCCCAGTGACGGACGACCCCCTGCGAAATACAGCTAGTGTAAGGTCAGTCTGTGGGGAGAGGGTTCGATTTCCAAGCCTGAAGTCACTGAGCTTTGGGAATTATTTTCATCGTAGACTGGATCATCCTCAACACATTGTTTGATCCCTTCAGCGACTGATTCATTATTCATAAATGAATCTCAGTACTTTCAGTACACACCACTGATTGAGTGAGAACTGTAAACATGATGTTAGCAATGACAGAGAGGATTAGTGAGGATCTGTACACTGTCTGGCAGTTTAAGGGGTTCGCTGTTCATTATGATGAAAGTGGTAAAAATTGATTGCCCACTTTAATCTTAAAGCCAGTGTTGGTTGTGAGCCAAGCCTTGAAAACATTCATGTAATCAGTCGAGATCGAAATGTATCTGTAAAAAAATAGATGTAAGCAATCAAATGTATGCCAAAAAACAAGTCATGTATAAAATATTTCTTACGGCAATCCAGGAGAAGTCAGTGGGGCAAAAAGTGATACAAAGTGATACAATCACCCCACATTTTGCAGCAAGCCAGGGCAGCTAGCAGAACAGAAAACAGGCTTAAAGTAGTCACAAGTCCGTAGTCACTGCAAAAATGTGGTCACTGTAATTATATAAAGGGGATTTTTAAAAAAAATGATTATGTCCAGATATTCCCACTGATGTAAAGGAGAGCTGAGTTTTGTTTGCATATAGAGGAAATGAGCCTGACGGTTCTCTGAGGATCCCCTAAGACCATGACATACAGGTAAGGGATACCTGGTTTTATTTGTTATTTTTAAAATCATGTGACATGGGTTGAGACTTGATAGCTAAAACCTATTATTCCCACCTCAGCATTTTATAACTTTAAGCCAGTATCCATATATATAAGCCAGTATCCATACACACTTGAATTCGGGGTGGGCCCTATGGCAAAACTATACTATTACAATACATATTTCATATCACAATGCATACAAAATATCACAGTCATTAGGTTTTATGAGAGTTATTGGCTTGGCACAAAGCCAAGGCCCCCCACCAGTGCCACATTAAAAAAATGACTTGAGCACAATGATATTCATTCACCTCTTTACCATCTACCATCTACTTGCACTAGGCCCAACTACTAAGACCATATTACCATTAAACTGAATGAATTTTGTTCCCTTTGCATTAGGGCTGGGCGATTAATCGAAAAGTAATTGACATTCAGAACCTATAATCGATCAAATTTTTCCAGGTCGATTATTTTAATCACTTTCCCTTCAAAAGCACTACCGCGTGTCACGTGACCCGGCTCCGTTATGTTACGTTATTCCGCCGACATGTCGAGCATAGAGAGCTTAAACACTGAGACAACTGAGCAACTCGTCAGTGAACTATGAGGGCAAAAAAAAAATAAAATGAAATAATCGTTCATTAATCGTAATCGAGTTAAAATGTTCAATTAATCGAGATTTTGATTTTAGGCCAAATCGCCCAGCCCTGCTTTGTAATAAAATGTGCTGTTTCGTGGGTGTTCTTTAATAACAGACAATATTCAGATTAGCATAGTGTGACTTACAGGGTGCTTATCTGAATATCATTTATCACAATAATAATAATAAAAGATTCATACATTGCTCACCCTTAGCTTAAATACTGAATCATCTGATCTGCATATGACAACAAACACAGTACATAAAAAATACATGTTTGAATAATGTGTAGTCTGGGAGTGAGGAACCCCTGGCTGAGAACCTCTAGAGAACCATCCATTCAAGCATTCTTTATTAAACCAGAAGTGATTTTTCTATGACACCATTCCGTGGGAAGTACCCTTTTATCCATCTTTATTTGTAAGAATACAGTACACTGTAAACCGCACAAGCACTTAATGCCTGGCCGGTGCATGCGGTTCATGTTTTGAGTGATTTCAGCACAGATTATGGTGATTATCTTCTTTATTGGCGGAGCCATTGGACCTTGGTAGCTTCCGAACTTCGCAGACGATGAGCACAACATTCTTCTTCGAGATCAGTCTGTGTCAGTAATGATTAGAACTAGAAACAACACAAACAGGTATTTTGTGTTAAAGTGCTATTTACTGTTTCATGATAATACTCTACTCTGGCAGCACTTCAGTTACTTATACCAGTCCGACTACCACACATCTGAACTGCATGCGTGCAACACCTAACCACACAACACTTGGGCTCCTTAACCGATAAAGCCAAACTCTGAGTGCCTGTTTACACACAGTACTTGCAGCACATGTGAGAGATTAATGAAATAGTGTTATGGGGGAAAAGAACCAACTTCTGTTGTTTGAACGTTTTAACACATTTCGACGCTGTTCATTTGCATCGCCTGTAATGTTCACCATCTGCAGCTTGCTTTCCTCTCAGGAGAATCCATGCTGTTGGTGGTCACAGACAGCCATTATGAGTTGGCATCTCCCATGGGAAAAAAGCAACCCTGGCTATGTTTTGCTTCAAAACAAGCAGGAGCATAAACAGGTTGGGTTCATTTTTGTCAGTCCCACATCCTTAACCAAACATATTTTCACATTGCCTTGATGAAATGTTGTTTGTGGCCATGTTTTCAATGATCCAGGGATCATTTAATTGAGACAGACCCTACAAAAATGTATAAACAAGTTACGGAAGAAACTGCTGAGACTTTAATTACTGACAAATTGTCACTGTCCGAAGAAAACCCTGTGCCTCCCTTATTAGTTTGCTTATCTTTTGAAGCATGCACCATGCTTGTGTGAAAAATGTTTATGATGAACAGACCAAAAACATCATTATAATGTTCACATTAATCAGAAATAAAGTTCTTGCCTCCCCCTTTGTTATACTGTACTGTCCTGTACTAGACCATAAAAGCATGATAATGCATGATGTACATGATGATACAAGACAGGAAACAGTGATAAAATGCAGCACAGCGGCAGTAAACAGTGCAAATCAGACACAAACACTCACACACAGCACTAACCCAACAAGACCACTGAAGGTGTGCTGTGGTATCCGCCATAAAGTTGGTAGCAGCAGATCCTTTGAGTGTAAGTTGTAAGTAAATCTGGGGAATTTGGAGGGAAACACCTTTCGTCTTCAAAGCACTCCTGGACAATATTTTGGAGTGTGGCAGTGCACACTGGCCTGCTGACAGAGGTCACAGTCATTGGGTAATACCAAGTATACCCCCATTAAGGGGTGCACTTGGTCTGCAACAATGTTTAGGTAGTATGTGTTAAAGTAACATCTGTGTAAATCCCAGGAGCAGAGATTTCCAAGCAGGACATTACGTTTACGCTTACATTTACAGCGTTTAGCAGACGCTGTTATCCAGAGCGACGTACATCAGTGTTCAAGTCTCCAACTGTTCCTCATCCCTGTAAAGCTATACTAAAATCAACACCTGCTTTTTACCAAGTCACTGCCAGCTAACCCATACGAAAAATTGATATAATACACAATATATTATAGACAAAATATTTTCACTCCAAAAAATACATGGACTAATATATTGACCAAAATATATAACCCAAACACCAATATATTTTAAATATATTTTAAATATACGAAAAATTGTTGCTTTGGTATATTGTAGTATGTTTCTAAAAATACATTTATATATTAAAAAATACATTTTTCATTATATTTATTTTCAATTTATGCAAACATATATGTAAATTAATATATTAATTATATATGACAGGTATACCCCAAATCCTTCTGTGCTGTATGTATTTGTTTGTTCTAATTATCACATAAATTACATAAATTAATAAATGAAATTTAAAACAACCTAATTTATATGTGTTTGGGAATATATAGGCAATGGGCAATATATGGCCTGTAGTATATTTGTCTATATATGTGTAATTATATTTAAATAGATATTTTATAATATGCTGAAGAATCAATGTATTTACAGTCATATATTTCACATATATTTGAGGAATATATGGTATGTGAATATATTGTGAATATATTGCTTAAAATATATCTTTAAATACATTTTTTACTTCGACAACATAAATTCCAATATACTGCAATGTATTTCATTTCCGTATGGGAAGTTACGCACATAACAAACCATTTCGAAAGAAAACATTACCCAGTGCACCACACTCTTGGTGCCATCTTTGATGAATCGTTAGACCAGATCACCTTCTTCCATCGCTCCATGGTTCAAGGCTCATGTGCAGCTCTTCAGTTCAGCTCCTGTAGTTCCAAACACTGGAGTTCTTGTCTGTGTCGACTAAGATAACACAGACAAAGAAAATCCTGACAGAATCCTTCTCTACTTGACATTTCAAGGCTTTTTAAAACTTCTTGCCTCCAATCAAAACTTTAAACATGGGCGCATTTGTTACTGGCTTATGATGCAATTTGACTGACCTCCCCAAATTGGTTGCGAGTTACTATAAAACTAGGCAGTCTTACCGATTGTATACCCATGTCAGTTAGGCATTATGCATTGCAACTGTGAAAGCAGGGATTATTTGTTTTTATATGGAGTTCCTTAAAGGATTGTGGCCTGGAGGGCACCAGACTCAGGGTGTGGTTTGGTGTGGCCTTCTGGGGCGGACACTGAGTGCCCCTGCTGTGCATTGAAAATGCTGAGATTGACTAGTGCTCTTTTGGTGAGTCACTCTGGCCCCAGTGACCCACACAGAGGAAAGGGGGGGGGGGGGGGGTTTAATGGGAGCAAGAGTTAAGAAAGCAAAGGGACAGAAGGGAAAGAAAGCCCTCCTTTGTGTGAGTGGATGATGGCAGAAGCCATCCTCTCCCTCCTTCATCCCCCATTTTTACCATAGCACCCCAACCCTGGAAGCCAGCACTGAAATCTCATACAAGCCAAACATGCCTCCTAAATTTTGCTTTCAGCTTGATGTCCTCTTAAAAATAAAAGTGCTGAAAAGGTTCCTTAGAGCAATGTCACTGAAGAACCTTTTCGGTTTTCAAAACATTTTTTTTAGTTCATTATGGCAAATCAGTGCATGCGCAAGTGCAGCAGAAATACAGTGTAAACATTCGGTGTTAATTAGATTTTTTTTTTTTAGAGCTGTGCATCCAAGCCAAGAACAACTGGCAACGTTTACTTTTGAGACTGTAGAGATTATTAAAAGAATTCGGTTGACAGCTGCCTCAAACCCAAACTGTAACTCGGAGCCTACTGGAAAAATGAAACCCTTGAGAGGTTGTGAAATTAAAACGAAACCAATCGATCCCAAGCCCAGGGCTCAAGGGTCCCATGACGTGCGCCTCGTTACGGACTACGTGGGAGGTCAAGACATTTGATACTCCTTTCCAATTTATGCTGACCCATCAATACGGAGGCTGAGAAATAACACAACAAGAACAACATTTCTGCTGCCTCTTCGGCTACAAGTGACCTGAAGGCTTGCACTCTGTTTTCTTTCCTCCTCCTCCCTGGAATGGAGGGGTGGGGCGCAGCTATGGCCCACTGATTGGTACATATAAAGACCGGCATTCATGCTTCATATGGGCTGCCCAGCAAAGGAACGGCAACATCGTAAGAGAAAAAAAAGCAGAATACAGGGTGTGACAGGTGGGATTGAACAGTAGCCCTTAGTTGATTGACAAGAAACTGCTGTGGTGGCATCCAGGGCCTAAAAGAGTGCCTAGAAATAACAGTTACTATGAATTTTGTGAGTTAGGTTTATCCTGCTGCTCCAAAACAACAAAAAGCTTTCTGTAAAACCTGACGTCATTTGTTTGCTTTGGAAAAGACCTTCGTATGTTCGTATGTATTCTTAGCTCCAGTCCTGGAGGACTGGGGTCCAGCACAGTTCTCCTCCTCAAACACATTCAGGGAAATCAGCGAAACGTGCTGGACCACGGCCCTCCAGGCCTGCTTTAGAATGAGATTCAGAGAGTGCCTGGCCCAGAAGAGTTTTTTTTAACCACGCTTGAACAGTGAGGCATGTGTGGAGTGGTGAGCAGGAGGCTTAACTGGGCTTATCAGACAGCTTGGTGCTTAGACCCAAATATACACCACACCTTCGCAGACTGCTCCAGGAGTCAGGTATCTCTGTTTCTGACACGTTCCAGACTGGAATGAACACTATCAGCCCACATAGCCCACCAACAAATCAAGGAGAAAAACATGTGGTTGAAATGACTTAAGTGGGTAACAAATGATGGTCAGGATAAAAGAAAGCAATGGCATGCATGTGAGATTACCATCTGTCATGGAAGATAGAACAAAAATATGCAAGAAAACATGAGTGCAAACACAACTTGTCACACAGGCACTTCAACAGGGCTGAACTGTTACATTCTCTTCACTAAAAGCCAGATGATTTGAGCTAAATGAGCTTTCCACCCTAAATATATAAAAAATATTCAGACCAAGGCTGTGTTACAACTACATTTATTTATTAATACAAAGTAAAATTAAATAACAACACATACGAACGTATTTATTGGAATTATTTATTGCATTTGAGTTTCATCTGATTTGAATAAATATTATATTACCATACAATCATAGTATATTTGTGTGAATGATGGGAAAAAAAAAAAAGTTAAGTCTCAATGCTTCAGTAATACCAAGACATTTTGGACAATGCCATGCTTCCAACTTGTATAAAGCGAGGTCCATAAAGACATGCTGGAGGAGTTCGGTGTGGAAGAACTTGACTGAGCCACACAGAGCCCTGACCTCAACCTCATCCAACACCTTTGGGATGAACTGGAGCAGAGATTGTGAGCCAAGACTCATTCAATATCAGCGTCTGACCTCATAAACTCTCTACAGAATGAATGGGCACAAATTCCCAAAGAAAATCTTGTGAAAAGCCTTCAAAGAAGAGTGTTAAGAGCTGTTAAAGCTGCAAAGGAGGAATCATCTCTATATTAAAGTCTATGTATTTGACAGCAAGGATATTAAAGGTCAGGCGCTCTAATACTTTTGTCCATATAGTGTATTACGGAAAAATAACTTTTACTGCGCTAAATCTTTCAGTGAGTCCGGTGGGTGCAGTTATGAAGGCCGGACTGGAGAGCTTGGCTGACATCAGTGGTGACAGTGGGGGAGTGTATGGAATGTGGAGCAGCAGCTCTCAACATTCCAGCCAATCAGCAGGAATCCTTCACCTAAAACCAGCTCCAGCTGATGGTCACGCTCACTTAGGCTCACACTATATGGACCCTTGGAAGTCTGATATTACGCTTGTCATTTTAGTCCACATTTCCATTGGTGTAAAGTATTTGAGTAAATGGACTTCGTTAATGTACTTAAGTTTTTTTTTGGCTATTTTGTACTTGTACTGAGTATCAAAAATATAAGCAACTTCTACTCTCTACTCAACTCCATTTCTGATTGAATATATGATACTCTTTGCTCCACTACATCTGAACGGACTCTTACCGTCACTCATTACATCGTGACTGAGCGCGACAAGTCGGCATCTTTATCTGCCACGGCTAATTTCTTGGGCGGAAGAGGCGATATCGCCATCTGCAGGGTGCTGAAGGTACTGGATGCTATTTACCTATATGTGCTATTTTGAAATATTGAGGTCCATCCATCCATCCATCCATTATCTACCCCTTATTCCTGTATTCAGGGTTGGGTGGGGGGTTGTGGCTGGAGCCTATCCCAGCTGCATCCCCCTATCCCAGGCGGGGTACACCCCGGACACTCGCCAGCACGTCGCAGGGCCACATATAGAGACAGACAACCATTCACGCTCACATTCACACCTAGGGGCGGTTTAGAGTGCTCAATTCACCTATTCCCCAAAGCGCGCATGTGTTTGGTGTTTTTGAGGTTTTGAGGTTATTGAAGTGTTCAATTTCATTTCTATATTCGGAAATAAAGCTTCATAAATAAACAGTTTCTTGCTTTTCACATTTCTTGGTGTTCTTTGAGCCTACATTCAGTACGAGTAAAATACTTAAGTTCTTTCAAAATCGGACACTTTAAGACTTTTACTCAAGTCTTATTGGAATTGGTGACTTGTAACTTGTAATAGAGTAATTTTTACAGTAAGGTATCTGTACTTTTACTCAAGTATGGTTTTCAGGTACTCTTTTCAATTTTCTAACATTGATTCACTAACCTCACGAATGGTCTTGTGGCTGAATGCAATCAGATCTTTACAGCAATGTTCTAATAGCTAGTTCCTAGCAGAGCGGAGCGGAGGCTGTTATAGCAGCAAACAGCAGAAAAAAACTCACTATTGACAAAAGTAACACTGGATGAGCAGGTGTCCACAAACTTTTGCACATATAGTGTTCCCTGGTGTTGAAAAACCCATAGAGTCTTAATAGCTGAGTAGGTGTGCCACAGGCTACATACACGAAATGATCAGACGATATGCCTGGGCCTCTGTGAGGTAGTGAACGGTTACTTTGGCTCTCTTCTGAGCTGTCATTAGTCTGCAATCAGAGAAACACTGGGAGTTAAGCTGGGTGACGCAGGAGTTTACCACTGTTCCGAAATGGTATGTGTGGGTGCTCTGTAAGTTCTTCTTACTGCAAAAGATTGTATAAATACAGTGACTCATAAGTTTCATTATAAATGGCTGGGATATCAGTAACATTGGCAATGTGGAGTCTGTTTGTGAGTCACTATTAGGGGAACTAATGACTTTTACAACGGTCACAGTAATATGTCTTGAGAGTTGGCACAAACGTTAATTCCAACGTCTAGAAATTACGTCTGGAGACATTAGCCCACCGACGGGGGCCCCCAAACTCCATTCAACAGGAAAGTATCCTGTTCTCACCTCTTACTGAATGTCACCGGCAAAGACTTCATTAATGATGTTTGTTCTGCACTGAAGAAAAACAATACATCTATGGTAATATACTATGCTGCTGCTGTTTCTGGGTATTGGCATCCCTACATGGGCCTGCTAATACAAGGTATTATGCAACAGTTTTAATATTATATTCAAAGCCTGTTAACACTCAGGCAAACAAATGAACATTATCTCAGTAAATTTTGTGCCAGTGCAAAGCTTCTTCTCAAAGCCAGTATTTATAGTTACTCAACAGCATCTTTTAGGGCTAATCAATACTTCATTAAAGGCGGAATCAGATCAATCAGTCCTGATAGACACTGTTCTCAGCTATTGGGTAATACATGTCACCAAGCTGGCATAACTCCTAACTTGAACAAAATTGTAAAGGAAAAAGGGTTTCTACTAGGGCTGCACAATATATCGCAAATTTATCGTCATCGCGATATCAACATGCGCCATATCCATATCGCCAAAGACTGATTGAACTGCAGTAAATGGTGTTTTTCCAAAACTCTTCACCCAGAGCCACAGAGAAGAGGGCAGAAACATCACTGGGGC
>JBBPDE010022688.1:0-17653 GCA_037974605.1 Nannopetersius ansorgii
AAGTCTGGGTTTCCCTGCTTAGGCTGTTGCCCCCGCGACCCGACTCCGGATAAGCGGGAGAAAATGGATGGATGGATTTATGGCACATTCAATGTTTAAAAACAGATAAGGGTTTGAATAGGGATTTGAGTTAAATAACTTTAGTTAAGGTTTAGATTCTTCCAGTGTTTTCAATTTTGGGCTAATTAACCACAAAGACATTTTTAACAAACCTATCTGTACCAAAGTTGCCGGTAATTAAATGCTTGGCATATATCTTATCCACATGGATGGGCAATGGGAAGAAAAGCAAAGAGACTTCAAGTAATTAAAGGGCTTGATGTGAATGAACTGAACTAGAAACTGCCCTTAAGAGAAAGTAGATAAAACTTGCTTGGTCCTCTTGGTAACAAAAAACTTCAAAAAGAACAATCAGCTACACCATGGAAAAAATAGGACAATTAACTGGCAACACATGGACTCAACACATACTGTGTTTAAAGAGATAACGCAGTTAAAGTCTCCCTTTAAAGAGCTGAAACTAAACACAGTGAAATAGCGTTTCGTCACTACGCTACAACAAACTGTCCATCAGTATCAGATCTGCACCAACTGGAGCTTTAAAAAGCTATTCTCCTCTGGCTTCACTTACATATCTGCACATCTATTGCACTTACAATTGTCTATGTATTCTTTTATCTATTTCATTTCTTCCATTATTTTATTCTATTTTATTTTTATTATATTCTCGTAAACCACATTAAATGAGCTTTTGAGTATGATAATGTGCTATATAATACTGGAATTAGAGTAATGGACATTTACACTCACCCTGTAGAACCTCTTCTGGTCCATCTAAGAGCCAGCCATTCCCACCAAGCCACCGGGGCTTTGGTTGCACCAACCAGTCCAGTACTGATCAAAACAGATAAACCAACACATTAGAGTCATATACTATGTAGCACAACGAAGAAAAATGTTTCGGTGTGTTTAGGTGTGTTTCTAGACAGTTCCTTGTACTGGGGCACAGCCCACAGTCAGTCATACGAAAAAGTTAGCAAACCCCTCTTAACTTTTTAGATTTTTGTTTATCATTGGCTGAGCTTTTAAAGTAGAAACTTTCATTAGTGACCTTAAGTTTATGAACAGAAAATATGCAATATGCATCATAACAAAATTAGACAGGTGCATAAATTTGGGCAGCCAAACAGAGATATTACACCAACACTTATTTGAGCGTCCTTTTACAAATTTAACAGCCTCTTGACGCCTCCTCTAGCCTTTTATGAGTGTCTGGATTCTGGATGGAGGTATTTTTGACGATTCTTCAAAATCTCTCCTCTGCAGTTCATGCTGCCGAGCATGAACAGCCCACTTACAATCATCGTATAGATTTTTTATATTCAAGTCCGGGGACTGTGACGGCCATTCCAGAACATTGTACTTCTCCCTCTGCGTGAATGCTACTGTAGATTCCGAACTGTGGTTTGGGTCTTGCTGGAATATCCAGTCCCTGTGTAACCTTTTTCCAACCCTTGACTTTAACAAGGGAACTAGCCACACAGCATAATGGAACCTCCACCACATTTGACAGTAGGTAACAGGTGTTTTTCTTGGAATGCAGTGTTCGTCTTCCGCCATGCAAAGCGCTTTTAGTTATGACCAAATAATTACATTTGTGTCTCATCAGTCCAAAGCACTTTGTTCTAAAATAAATCTGGTTTGTCTAAATGAGCTTTTGCATACAACAAACAACTGTATTTGTAGCATTAGTGCAGAAAGGGCTTCTTTCTCATCACCCTACCATACAGATGTTCTTTGTTCTTTCAATTATGGAACGATGTACAGATACACCATCTGCAGCAAGATTTTCTTGCAGGTCTTTAGAAGTGATCTGTGGTTGTTTGTAACATTCTCACAACATTCTAACAATCCTGCATATGCCGCTCCTGTATTTTTCTTGGCCTGCCAGACCTGGGTTTAACAGCAACTGTGCCTGTGGCCTTCCACTTCCTGATTACATTCCTTAGAGTTGAAACTGACAGTTTTAACCTCTGAGCTTTCTGCAGCCTTCCTCTAAACCAGGGGTCTTAAATTCTGGTCCTGGAGGGCCGGTGTCCAGCACATTTTGGTGATTTCCCTGCTCAGAAACACCTGCTTCAGCTTGCCAGTTAATTGCTTGGTTTGGTGAATGTGCTCGAGTAGGAGAACCATGAAACTGTGCAGGACACCGGTCCTTCAGGAATGGAGTTTGTGACCCCTGCTCTAAACCATGACACTGCAACCATGCTGCTTTGAATATCCCATGCTGTCACTCTTCAGAGGAGGATCAAAAAGAAGCCGAACTTGCAATTGGCCACCTTAAATAACTTTTCTCAAGATTGGAGACACCTGTCTATGAAGATCAAGGCTTAACGAGCTAATCCAACCAATTTGGTGTTGTAAGTAATCTTTCAAATCAGCAAAATTACAAGGGTACCCAGATTAGTGCACAGCCTGTTTTTCACATTTGATTTAATTTCATAAAACTAAATACTACTTTTGTTTTGGGAAACACCCCAGTATTCAGATGTTCCTAGGAAATGAAAGACATACCACATTTATAATTTTGAATAAAAGTAAATTATTATGCAGGCTGACAGGGGTTCCCACACTTTTTCATTGGGTGTATGAGCAGAATAACTTGCAGTACCAGCAGAACCTTTTTTGACTAAATCTTCTGACCAGTAGTAATTGAACCAAAAGTAACTGAACCAGGCATATGCACTTAAAAAACCTTTTTTGTTCTAAAGTACTGTAAATTTAATTTAAAATAAACTATTATACAAAATATATAATTATAATTGAGACCAAAATAGCAGTTGGGGGGACTGTTCTTAACATTTTTCTTTTGTTGTTAAAAAAGACAGTACCCCCCTATTATGGAGGGGTAAAATCACACTCTGTATGTGTTTGTATGAAGTATGTGACAGAGTGTATTCCCACCTGGCGGAGGCTGAACTGACTCCAGGCAGGCATAGATGCAGCCATTGTAGCAACATCGTTTGTGTCTCTCACACTCTGAGTCTGAACGACAGCCTGGCACCTCACAAGCCCGCTCAGGCAGCATCTGTGGCGGGGGTGGACACCGGTCATTCTTCTGGTGTTGCGTGGACAGGGACTGGCTGGGATACTCATAGTCCTGGCAGCAAGTTGGTACAGAGATACAGAGAAAAAGAAGTTTTAGATAAATAAATTCAGAATCGCCCAATTATACAAATTCATGGAAAATTCCAATGCAGTGCAGTTATGGCTCCAGAACTGGTGCTGGGAAATACTGCTGTAGACTGTGGCGTGTGATGTTTGTAGAACTTTGACTTGAACTTGGGTATGCTTCATAAGATTTCTCAGAACGCTATCCAGCATACCACAATTCTAACCTTGCATTATGATTGGCTGAAAAGTTGTGCCAGCACCTCTGAATGACTTACCTTTATTACCTTTAACATAGCAATAACAGATGTTCCTTAGAGCTGTAAACATAATTTCTCTTAGATAATCTATCAATGTTTTTATGTGTTCAGATTATGGAGAGATCACTGTATTCTGAATGGAGGGCACTTCATGCTCCATTCTGAGCAGTCATTCTGAAAGTCATGTGAGAGGCCCCTTCCCCTGTTCAGCTTGGGTGGAGGCCACACTGTAGCTTTGCCAGACTTCTGCACTCATGTGAAACAGACTCTATCCGATTTGTAAAGAAGCCATGAATGCATCACTCTTGGCTGACTGAGCTAGAGTATTTTTTTTCTCGAGAGGTAAAGTGGGGACCATTGACTCGGGTAAAAGTTCAGCATCACTTTAATCCCAAAAAAATGTGTATAATGTAATTTATAATATATTGCAATAGTATACAAATCATGCAAACCCATATTTATCTATATGTTATAAGTTATATATACATATCCTCACTATAAATGTGATGCCAGCAACATGTTGAAATAAATTGGGACAGAGGCAGCATAAGAGTATTAAAAAATGTGTAATGCTAAAAAGTACCTGGTGGCCCTACTAATTAGGTTATTTGGCAACAGATCAGTAATATGATTGGGATCTCAGAGAGATGCTCAGTCTCTCAAAGGTTGAGAGATCTCTCAGTGAAAGACTGTGTAGACAAATAGTGAAACAAAAATAACACACATAAAACTGCAAATAATATGGGGGTTACACCATTTATGGTACATAACCACATTCAAATATTCAGAGAATCTGGATGATTTTTTGCATACAGTATACAAGGTCAAAAACCAAAAATGGCTGGTCATGATCTCTGGGCCCACCAACAGCACTGTATAAAACAGATAATTCTATAGTGGACATCATTGCATGGGCTCAGGAACTCTTCCCAAAGCCATAGACCCTCACTGCATCCACAAATGCAAGTTAAAACTAGTTCATGCAAAGAAGAAACTAAATATAAACATGATCCAAATATGTTGCTGCCTTCTCTGACCCTTTCTCTGAGCTCTGAGCTTTTTTAAGATCAACTGAAGTGAAGTGGCAAACTGCCCTGTGGTCTGATGAATGAAATTTTAAATTCTTAATGGAAATCACGGATGCCTCTTCCTGTGGTCTAAAGTGAAGATAGCCGGTCTTGCTTTTTATCAACACACAGTTGAAAAACCAGCATATGTGATATGGGAGTGCATTAGTGCACATGGCATGTGTAGCTCTGGAAAGGCATCAGTAGTGTTGAAATATAGATACAGGTTTTTGAGCAACCTATGTTGCAATCCAGAAAACATCTATTTCAGGGAAGGCCATACCTATTTCAGCAAGACAATGTGAAGTTGCATTCTGCATGTATCACAACAGCACAGCTCTGCATTAGAAGAGTCCAGGTGCTAAATTGGCCTGTGCGCAGTCCAGACCCGTCACTCACAGAAAACATTTGGTGCATCGTGAAACAAAAATATGACAAAGTCTCGAACTGTTGAGCAGCTGAAATATTTTTTCAGACAAGAATAGGACAACATTTCCTTTTCAAAACTCTTCTCAGTTTTGAAAAAAGGTCTTCTCAGTTTCCAAATGTTTGCAGTGCTGTTAAAACAAGTAGTGATGCAACACAGTGGTAAATCTACCCCTGTCCCAGCCTTTTGAAACCTCTTGAAACAAATGAGCATGTATGATATGGCGGTCTTGATGTTTCCATCATTTTCAAATCAAATAATTGCATTCCACTGTCCAAATTTGAAAAAGGGGTTATATATGCCTGAGAGGACAGTACTAACACAAAGGATGCAGTATTTAGGAATTCATACAAATGCAAGGCGCCAAAAAAGAGGCTTTTCTTACTCAGAAAGCCACGGGGCTTTTCACTTGGGTTTCTTTTTCCTTTGTGCATGAGCCGAGGGATGTGGGCTGACTGTACAAAGGCCCTGCTCCAGACTTGCAGATGAGTTTCCAGTTGGAGAAGAGGTACTGTTTAGGGGAAAGAATTCTGCTCTGTAAGTCACTACATCTTTCTCTCTCTTTATTTCTCCCACTTTTTCTCTCCTCTTGTCTTTTTTCAGGCCTGACTGCAGTCCAACACCACCTAATAACTCTGCCAGTTCTTTGCAGAGTCTAGCCAAGTATAAACTAACCTACATTCTGCTGCTGAAACTTCAGGACAGAGCATCTCTGAAAGCAAATATGTTCCTCTCAACGTCTCTGAGTGCTCGCAAGTTATTCTGCTTTGCTGTATTGCAAAGTTTTACAGCTGGATGAGGCAAGGCTGCCTGTGATTTCAAGATAATGGCCCCACAGTCTGCACTTAATGTTTAAAAAAGGCCTGTTTATACGACAAGTGGGTTTGCCGATAAAGCAACTGTGAAAATGAAAGCAAATGTTCGGCACGGATCATTATAGCACAGTATTCAAGCGTTTATAACTTAAACCCACACATGCTTTGGTTAGCTTAAGTGTGTACCAGTGCAGTGACTTTGTAAATGCAGTCAAGTCTCTGGTACAGATTTTTTACATTTTCATACTGAAACACTTTTGTTCTGTGTCCTAGGGACTATCTACTGTACATGTACACTATCAGATTGATTTTTAGTACCACTCACTCTCTGCTTTCTTACATAAAGCTTATTTTGTGCCCTGACCAAAATGTTTTTTCTTCTACTGGCCATTCAGTGTTTCTAATGGAGGATGTTGAGAGTTACACTGAAGATCCAAAAGTATCCAGACACCTCTTCCAATTACTAGATTCACCTAAATTAAGGCGCTGGGTTTTAATTTGCGCAGACAGTTTCAGTGTTGCTCTGGAGCAGCAGCACCATGTTTTATGCCAAGCATTGGACAGGGGGTATAAAGGCCCCCAGCAGTAGGCTGCAGAGCAGTGTGAAAGATATGTCAAGTATTCAAATTTATATTTTTTAATATATAATGTTTTTCTTTTTTCTTGCATATAGCAGTTTTGCTTTTGCCCAAGTCCTACCAGACACGAAAGTGCTGTCTATGGTAGTGGAAGGTAGAAGTGGGTGAAAGTTTGTGAAGATTCTGTAGATGTCAGTTCTTGGGCCTGGCTGAGAGGGACTGTTGCAAAGTTCCTTATGATGTGTATGAGGAACACCATTGTTGCTTTTTCCAATGATATTGTGTTGCTTGTGAACCAGTCTTCTTTTCCACTGTAATACTTCTCTCCTCTATGTACTATCTAATTTCCATATAATTTTATGTATAACTGTTTCTCCCAAATCTGTTTTGAGGGAGTACATGGTTACTGCTAAGATTGTATTGTAACACCCTCCCAGAAGATTAGAGATGGTTACTGATGCCCATGATTTTAGAAGAAATGTTGGGTGACCAGCCATCTACAAACAGTTTATATCAGGAGTGACTGATATACCAGAAATGAACCTGTAGCTCCCAGGAATACAGGCATATCAAGCAGCAGAGGAACATGTTTCTTTTTCTAAATACAGTTTTGAAGTTAGTAAGTTGTGGGTGCAATCACTAAATTGGGCCAATCTTCTCTACCTGTACAGCTCTTGTAATTTAAAGTGATACAAGTAAATCATAACATGGACTGACTGATAAAGCTCCACCAAAAGTAGACTACACTTCTAAAGTGTGGGCCACTGGGCTACACCCATTTCCATGGTTTTGTTCCAACTTAATAGCATTCTAATCAATAGCATCCTAATCAAAGCAATTCTACACACCTAGTGCTAGAAAGCTAGATGCTATCAACCACAGTTGGCTGCCTGCTGGTTAGGGACTTGCACCTGCCATCAGAAGGTTGTGGGCTCAAATCCCAAGACTGATACTGGCACCCCCGAGGTATCCTTGAGCAAGGTACCGTCCTCACACACTGCTCCCCGGGCGCTGTGTTTCTGGCTGCCTGCTGCTTCACTTGGTGAATGGGTTAAATCCAGAGAAAGAATTTCACACTGTCCACACTTTACCTTTACAGGGTTTCTGCAGGATTTTCAAATCTTATTTAATGCCTTTTAATGCCCTTTTTAATGCCATTTCTAACATTTTTAATGCCATACGCAACAAATAACTAACACGCCTGTGTATGAATGCGTGTATATTATAAAGCATTTTTTCATGCGGTCTTACAATGAGGCAACAATGAACATATATTCCTCTGCTGAACATAATCAGAAATGGATCAGGAGACAGCTCAAAATGTCAGTGTTTATTTGCAGATTTCAAAATTTCAAATATCAAGTCTGCACAGAAAAAAATTCTGAAACTTCGAACTCTTAGAGGCTAAAACTGTATGGAAAATTAAACTTAATTACAGTGCCTTAATTCATTTGCTTTCATTGCTATCTTGCCTTTTAGCGCCGATTTGTGTCCCTCGGACTTCATATGCGATTTAACGGTGTTGATTCCCATTGTACCCAACTTACAAACCCTCTTACAAACGTTACAAAATCCTTCTCCATTTTGACCTTCAACAGGCTGCAACCATGTAATAAATTGTTCATCCTCCAGCCACATTTTCTGGAATTTGCACTTTCCCATTTTTCTGCTTTATTTTTTCCCTCCACATCACAGTCGCCGCTCTTAAAAAGTCTGTGTCACACAATTTTGGACCGGCCAGAAGCAGGTACCAAACTGGTTCCAGGTTTATCATACTTCGCGACAGTGAATCAAAAGTTATTAATCATACAGACTATATTCAAGATAAATTGGTAATATTTGTTTCTTCAACACTATCTAAAGTTTTAATGCCCGCATAAAACAATTTAATGCTTTTTAATGCCATTTAAGGCCTTAATTTTCACAAAATTAATTTGATGACTTTTAATGCCCTGCGGAAACCCTGCTTTAACCCTAATCTACTTGCTAGGAGCTGAAAGCCACATGGATGCAAACAGACCAACAAATTAGGAACAACGCTGTAAAGCCGCCTCATATGTACATATTTGTTCCTGCTTTAACAGGGATCTGGGCCTTTTTCATTCAATGCAGTTTTAACGACACAGATTACCTCTCAAGAGACTTAGTATCAGGATGAAGTAGTAGCATCCTCTTCCTGTATGGCGTGCCTAGTTCTGTGTGTGTGTGTGTGTGTGTGTGTGTGTGTGTGTGTGTATTTGCGCGACTGTTTTAGTCTGCTGGGCTCTTCTGTTTACTCCTTCCTGTTTGTCTCTTCTGCTCTAATGTGGTGATGCCAGTGGAGCCATGATGCAATTGTTTACTGTCGGCATTGCTTCTCCGGACAGCGAAAGAGGTCACAGGGCACCACATTTGCCATTTCATGTAAACTGTGATTAATCTGCTGCTGTGGTTTGTGTGCCGGAGCTCTTTTGGACAAACATAGGAATACAGCTCCTTCACAGCACGGATTCAGTGTGAAGTCTTGAAGACTCTCAGAGATAATTCTAGAAGCTATCTACTGTACACATCTAGCTAAAAAATCTTGACATTTTAGATTTTAGCCACATGCATGTGTACAAGGGTTATGGTTGTCAAAATGGTTTAAGTGATTGAATTTACATCTGTTTTAAATGCATCTAGGGTGCGTTTACACTGACATTTTAAGTGACTTAGCTTTATTTGGATTTAATTCTGGAACTCAAGACACTTGAATTGACCAGATGTAAAAGGAGATTAGAGGCACTTCATTAATATGGGCTGTGAAGTTTAGTTTTTAGGCTTGTCTAGGCATCAGTCAGCCATAGGTACATAGTGCTTTGATCTGTCAGCGAGTTTCCAAAGACAAAAGGACCAATGAATAACTAATTTAAGTCTCATCACTCCAGTAAGGAACAGCGAGCTTTCATTCTGTATTGTGCATTTAAAAGCATAGCTGTGCTGGGATAGGATTTGTCATCTGAGCTTATACACAGAGGGTCTGTTTCTTATTTGGCCAGTTATTACAATCATGCTTCAAGGAAAGTGTGTGGGCCTATTAAACAGTGTAATTTCAAGAACACAAAATCCTCTAAAACTAATCTGTATGGCAAGCTTCATGACATGCCTCTTTTCCCACAAAGTAGACACCACCACCCATGCCCTGCTTCATATCTTCAGTCATTAAAATTCATTCTGTTATTATGTTTAATGCCAAGCAAGATAATAGTATCTTTTTTATCATCTACTCTTATCTGTATAGCCCCTTTTATTGTCATATTTTGTCTTTTTTGCGGATTTCTGTATATTCTAGTTGTTTCTTAGGGTCATGTATGGACCAATTTATGCCTAGATATACAGCTAGCTCCTCCACAGAACATTTCCTGACCTAGTTCTGCTTGAGTGACAGCTGCTGTATGACCTTGGATCTCAGCTGGAGTGAACAGCCTACAGGTGACTGATAGATCAAAGGACAGTGCAAGAAACCCTGCCTGCCTTGTTGAGCGAAGGTCACTCTCTCTGCTGCTTCATAAGAGTCAATTCCCATACTCTTAAAATGTTTGATGATGAGTCAGGAATTCTAGATGGAGTAAAATGGCAGGTCTGGTTGTACTTCTGTATTCTGTATGGAATCTGAACTCCCACTGCGTTTAATTAAATGGGAATAAGGAGTTGATATGTTCAAAAATACAATACTGATCTGAAGCACTCTCTACTCAGCTGACTTGGATTATTGTCCCAGGACTGTCAGCACGTGAATGCTACATGACTGGGTTAAACTCATTCAGACTGCTGGCTGGGGTTTAAGCACTTCACCTGTCTCACCACCTATTGCAAAGTAACAGTGAAAAAACCTTTGGATACAATTTATTATTTTTTTAATCTGAGCTCCTTATTCTATTATTTGTTTTTTTATGAACCTGACTATTCAGTAACTACTATAAATTTATTAAATAACTATAAAATAATATGCAGTTTACGCAGGTATGGCAAAGCTTTAAGGGTTCATCATGGTGTTTTGTTAGAGAAGTCTGCAGAAAAATCCAGCCCTTTAAATCAGGTTACTTGTCAGTGTCTGGACTACCAGTGCTTGTGGACTAAGAATGTGGAAAACATCATCTATAACATGACAGACAGACACTCAAAGTATGTGCAAATGGTGCCTCGAAACACCTGTAAGCTTATCTAGTTCTTTTAAGACCTGTTGAAAGTCTGTCTTTTTTGGAGAAATGAATGGCAGTGTATGACTGCAGTGGGGTTCATCCATACCTGTACTTGCCCTGACAAGCCTTACACACACCATGTTTGCTATAATGCACTGCAACCCAAAAAACACTACTGCATGTTCCCAAACTGGCAGTTATGTTTTCCTGTTCCCACTATTTAATCATTTCCAAAAAGCAGATGTGATAGAAACGTCATGTAATATCACATATATAATATTTGTAATATTGGAAAATAAAGGAATACTTCTCCACATTTGGTCAAATACATAGAAGTACATGTTTACAGTGTTCAGTATGCTCTTTTGCATTCTTAAAAATAATGTTTCCTGGAAAAAAACTTTGAATTGGTAAAGAACCTCTACATTGTGTGTAAGTTCATTTAAAAACTTTTTAAAAAAAGGTCTATAAAGGCCCATCCACTGGAAGACTCTTCAAGGAACAAAAACGAACTCTTACTAGGGCTAATATATTGCAGTATTAAACTATGCACAGTACTGATGTTGCAGGATGTCTGCAATATGCAAACAAGCCTCCAATAAATCTCAAGAGTTATTGGCTGTTTTGATTAAATAAGGTGTTTGTGTACTCAAACAAAAGTCAAATCATTTTAGCCAATCTTTAACAATTAAGGACAAAGTTTGGCGGAGGTGTTTTAAAGGGCATGTACAATTACATTCTCCTTCTATTTCCTTTTTCAACATGATGTTTGTGTGGATTTGGGTAACAAACATATCTGTCGAATTTCCCCATAATTTATTCTTACATTTTCAAATGTCTGTTAATCCCTTAGAATTAATCAGGCTGTTTCTGTATCTTTGTGATACATGCACATTATCTTCTTTCTGATCATGATCTTCTTTCTGGATGCCCTGTTCTAAAGCAATACTGATATTTTGTTCATATCATGCAGGCCTTGTTCTTAAACCTTTTACTATGCAATACTTCCCTGAGACAGGATTCCTCTGTTTTATCCTCCTTGTCCATGTAGTTCACGACGGGCCAAAGTGTGGCCAGGGGGCCAAAGTGGGTCCATGAGGGTGTTTGATTTGGAAAAAAGAGTTAGTGGGCCAAAAATCAGTAGGTAAAATGGAGCTTTAAAAAAAGGGAGCTTTAAAAGCTCAATTTTTAGTCTACCTACCATTTTTTGGCCCCCCACAAACACTGCACAACTGATTTATACCTCAAGCATGTCGTATAGTATGAGAAAAGTCATGTTGTGTCGCCGTTAGCTCAGTTTCTGCTACCAAGCCCCTTTAAAAAAGAAAGTGAGAGGGTAGGGATTGATGTGCAGACTTTCAGAACTGAAGCCATCTTCTTGGCAGATTCAGTATAAAAGATATTTTATACTGAATCTGCCAAACGTTTTCTGAGGGCAGACGTCAGGAACCCAAGCTTAACTCTTACCCTTGCAGTCTTTCCTGAGGGCTGTTTGCTTAGTGTTCAAGCTTCGCTGATTACGGCATGCAGACAGTGATTTTTTCCATCCAAAGTGTCAGAACAGGAGAAAGGTATGTGGAAATCCAATAGCATCAATCTGTCTGTTCCTGTGACCCAGAGAACCTGGAGCTGGGTCACCGCTAACCTGCTATGTTCAGATTTTGCATCAAGTGTGGTCCAGTGAAGTTCAAATCACTATTCAAAGAAACTAGCACTTCTTGCCCAACACAAGACGCTTTAACAGGATCAATTGTCCATGGCTGCTTAGATGAGTGCCAGTTGGACCGCTTTGCTTCTTGGACTATGTCAGGCCCACACAGAGAATGCCGCTGGCTTGCCAGTTTCCTCCACTGGCTCACACATGCAACCTTTGGTAACAATTCTCTACTATAAAACATTTAAAATGTGACAAAGCCCACTTCCTTACCTCTTACTTTACTACTTTACTTAATTTTTACAAGACAAATAGAAACAGTACTGACTTATCCAGGCTCCAGACTTTGTTACATGTTTAATGGGCTGCATTAGAAGGCTACACTATGTTGCTAGAGCTAATAGAAAATAAGCTGGTTGGAAAATGATACAAAGAATTGCAGTTTATGCTTCCCATTATAGTCGTACTAGTCGGTACTTTGGCGCTCGTACCTCACACCTATCCAGTTATTAGCTAGAACCCGTGGTGTGTTTCGGTGTAGTTTAGTACTGTCTTTGCACTAATCATGTGTCTCAAAATATTTACCCAGTACTTTGGAATTAGTCTCTCATGTTTGCCCAATTAATACCTAGTTTTATAATAGCTAGATTTATAAGACAAAAATATATTAACATTTCTGTCACAGGACAGTGAACATTTGCTTGTGCTCTGCAAAACTGTTACAGTCTTGCAACAGAACGTATTTGTGTGTGGAGCATCGGTAGGTCCTTTAGGCCAGCTAGACCTTAATGATGGCAGCACTGATCTTTAGCTCACCTGTAGCTCACTGGTTCACATGAGCTATTTTATAGTGAATGAAGGAAAAACATAAGGAAAGAGGAAAAGGTCAGTGAGGGCAGCTGATGTTTTTCATCTAGTAAAGCGAAAAGGAATTCAATGATTGGGACAGTTGAACAGAAGCAGAAAGAAGAAATGTCTCATCACAAATCTTTCTTAAAGAGTCATTTAAGAGAGATTTATGAAGAGTGTGCTCAGAGCACTAAAAATCTATGGAGGACAAAGAGAAGAATATGTGCATTTGGTTGAGTGTGGGTAGGGTCAATACACACACACACACACACACACACACACACAATACTGCCTGTGCATTAAGCTAGGCCCTGGGAAAATGAAGTGAATGTAATGGAAAAAAACATTATTTCCTTTAATAAAATGAACCTTTTGTCTCCAATAGACGAAATGATCATTTACAGATTTGATCTTTGTGTTTCCTCATGTTCTCCTTGTCTTATGCTATATTTTGCTTGAAGTCATCTAATGTGGAAATAGAGGAAACGTGGAAGGCACTGTATATTTCAAAATATATTCCATTTGGAATTAAATGAGCAAGTTTTGTGTAGATGCTAAGTAACTGGTTGTCTTCTGAAATTATTTCTATTTGTTTGGGTGGACTAGATGTGTGTGTGTGATAGGGGACGGCTTTGTGTCTTCTCAAGGTGAACTTCATGCCACACCTGCCTGCCACACCAACAAAGAAGTAAAGTCCCCATGTTCAGCACTCTTGCCAAGGTAGTACTGAGATCCATATTCACACATATATTGTTTACATCAGTAATTCATAATATTCCTCGAACCAATACAAATACAGGCGCATTTGTATTCAAAGCACAGTGTCTGAAAACCTGAATGCCCCGGGCATCTGAACCAAACATTGTGGAACATTCAACACACATAAAAGTATTATCCATAACTAGACAGCATTTTTAGAGAATTCAAGCTGAGGGCATCAAAGTTCACCCAAACAAAATATGCTACATACTGTAGGCCATCATACATCAAGTTAACATTTTCAGTGCAGCATGAAGTCTTGTTCAAAAAAGTTTAGTTTTGCTCCTCACCTTCTGGCTGAGTCCTCTCCTCCTGAGCCTGCGTGAGTTCCCTGAGCCAGCGTCCAGCAGCAGGAGCAGCAGGCACACCAGCAGCCGGACCTGAGTGCCTTCCATGGCTCTTTCTCCTTCACTCCACTCTCCTCTTCCTCCTGCTCCTCCTCGTCTGCTTCTCTTCTCTCAGCGAATTATGTGCTTTGAGGTTTTACCCTGCTGTGTAGAGCCCTGCTTGGCAGTTGTTGTTTTTTCCCCTTGTTGGTGTGTTTATGCTGTGGCTTCCTCCCAGACTCCGTGTGAGTGTGTGTAGGCAGCTCCCTGTGGTTCCCTCTATAAGCCGGTGCGGGGAAGAGATCTCCTTGTGCGCTCACACAGATCAGTTTCTTTGGAGCTTTATGTCCTTTTGAGAGAAGAAGCTAGAGTGTAGGCACAAAAAGAAGTCGAGTATGGGAAAAAGAGGAGAGAAAGAAAGTGTGAGAAGTAAAGAAAAGAGAGGGAAGAACGAGGCAACTGTCAGCCCATTGGTTAGTCTGAGGAGTGGGTTAAGTGCGGGCGGCTGGAACGAAACGCACATGGTTTGCTCTGAAGGAGAGAGAGGGAGGGGAGAGGGGAGAGGAAAAGGGAAAACTTGTGGAGGGAACGGACAGAGAAGAAGTTGAGGGGGAAATAGAACAGGTGTGTATGTATGTGTATGTGTGTTATTAGCCCACGATGTTAAGAATAATAACATGAAGTGACATTTACATTTTTGTGAGAAGAATGTTTGGATGTTAATATTTCTCATTGTCATGCCGTTTATGTCAACAGTCTGTGTGACATTATATGACATTAGAATAAAGGCAACAAAAAATAAGAAAAAATAAATATGATAGATAAGGGTTAGGGTTAGGGTTGATACAGTTGATCTGTATACTGGCGAATATTATACTGGTAATGCTGGATTATACTGGTGAAGGAAAGGAACAACTGTGCCACTAACTGATCAAACGTGTGATGTTCCAGTGAAATAGCCAGTGCTTAGACAATTATTTTTCACACAATTTGAAAACACCAGCTTTGTTTTTCAGGATTAATGGAAAGAGTCTAAAAGTTCTTGGGATTTTTACATTCACTTCTATTAGAAATTATGAATGTTTTTTCCCTTCTCCTGTAAAGTCATTAATTTGAAGATACGATGTACTGTATTTTATAAGTATGATCACAAGTTCTGACAAAAAAAAAACATGTGTGTATGTTTTTTAAAGACATGCTGTATTCATTTTTTTTGCCTGGAGTCATATGCAGTGAAGCAGTAGCAGCCCAAACACCATCTCCAGCATTTCCTCTTGTGGTTCTCTTGAGTACTAGGAGTGATGTGAATGTTTATGCTGGAAGTGGTGCAAACCAGCAGGGAAACCCAGTGTGCTGTCTTCACACATCGGCGTGACTATGTTCAGACTAGTTATTCTCTTTTGGAAGGTGTTCATTTTCAAATGACATAATATATATGATATATAATACCCTTCTTAATATTTTTTCATGATATGCTAGGCTTTGTCAAACATATGAAGTTGTTGCATTTGTTATGCTGGATGCATGCAAAATGTACTTTACCTGTTTAGTTGTGTCATAACATGATCATCATATAAGCTTATCTGCAACAAAACAATGTTTATACTATTAAAAATGTCATTTTGTCGCATTCATATTAAGTTCCCAGAATTATAGGAATACCAGACAGTTTATAGGAGTGGGACCCTCACACAGCACATAAAAGTGCTGTTTTTGCAACGAATGTACCATTTATTATAAAACTATTAGAGCCTGAAGATTGCCTTTTGAATACTGAGGCTAATGTGAGGGATATAATATAATATAGTATTACTTAACTACAATATCATATGAGTCGATGGACTGTCCTCACCAAATCAGTAGTACCAAACGTGTTTCTCTGTTTATAATTGCATGTGTGTGCATGTCAGTGTGTGATTCCAGAGGTTCCAGTGGGCAGAAAGAAGGGAAGCATGTGCCAGGCTGTGGGAAGGGGCTACTTGTCTTTGAATGTGCATGTTCACTCCTAAAGTTGGACATCCTCCCTCATTCCTCACACCCCCTTGCATAAGCCCCTTAAACAGTAGGGGGAAACACCCAAGCAGCTCAAATCTCTGTCATTATCCATTTTACAGGAGGAAGACACTAGCATGAGAAGAGTGAGGATCTGGTTACGCACAGGAAAGAGAAAGGGGGGCACTGGGGTACTAACAGTACACTTCTCTAGTACATTCTGTCTTTTACTATTATACCACTCTTACAATTACATACAACTAACTATAAATGGTTGTCAAAAGAAAAGTACAAGGCAATGGAATAAAATGTGGGACCACCCAGTTCAGAAGTCAAATTACAGTTTGTGGGTGTATGAGATTTTGGACAAATACGGTTGTCTTATTTACATTTTTTCATCTTATTTTTGTCTATTGCTGCTATTTTTGTGTTTATGCAAAACCCCAGCTATGGTTGTTATCAGAGATATGAAACATGAGAGTGAAAAATGTCAAATGTTGGTTTGATGGGCAGCACCAGAATATAGCCTGACAGCGAATAATAGCTGTTTTTGTCTACAAGAAATGTTTCTGTGGGCAATTTTTCTTTGTTTTAACTATGGGTTAATAATGCTGCATGGAATTTGGAAATATGCTTATAGCTTGACTCCCACAGCCAGTGTAATGCCCAGGCTCTTCTCTCTGTAAGTCAAGGCAGCTGCAGCTCACACACACACACACACACACACACACACACACACACACACACACACACTCCCAAGGGGGGCAGGGGTGACAGCTGCAAGTTGTTTTAGAAAAGCCCACTGTGTGTCTCAGTTTGCTCTGAGTGTAAATTATTAATAAACATTCAAACAGAATATTATTGCTGTGATGTAATTTATCAAGGCCAGCACTATCAGTAAAGAGAGCAATGCACAACGAATGCTTCACTCTTATCCTGTGGCCCACAGCGGTTGAGTTAAAAAAATAGGGCTGTGCAGTGCATGGAGTGAGAAATTCTTTTGATGTGACGCAGCATTCTTAGATGTCTCGGCTTTTGGAGGCGTGTGGCTTCAGATTTTCTGAAGCTAAGGCTGGGTCCTAATCTCATACAGATGGACGTGGAAGGGGGGCAATTCATGGTGGGCTTGGCTTTTTAAAGCTAAGATAACAGTAATGATGATGATGATGATGCTGTAATGAATTCAGATCTGCAGGAGAGGGCAGATCTGGAGAAGAAATGAAGACCCTGTTCTGCTGCTGAGCAAAAGAAAATCACAGGCCTGTAGTGAAAGGAATACATTAAAGTGTAACTGATAACTTTTGTAACTATACAATGACTGGGGTTGTTCCATAATCTGTTGATGTATGTGTGTGTAAGAGTGTCTTCCTACGTGTTCGGTGAGCACATGCACCTGAGCCCAAACTTATCAAACTTCTCAGAGCAAGAATGCTAATTGGGTGTCAGTTTATGGCTTTTACATAGTACTGAATAGGAATACAAGGACTGATTTTAAATAAATGATCATATTCTAAGATGTGGGCATCCTCAAACGGTTAAAGCAACTTGCAATCATAGATGTGATTAACACAGCACTAAAGTTGCTTGTGCTTTAT
>JBBPDE010022689.1:0-10727 GCA_037974605.1 Nannopetersius ansorgii
AACGGAGCGGAGTCACGTGACTCCACACGCGGTAGTGCTTTTAAAGGGAAAGTAATCGAAATAATCCACCTGGAAAATTTTTTATCGATTATAGGTTATGAATGTCGATTTCGATTACTTTTTCTGATTAATCGCCCAGCCCTACTCTGGAGTATTCCTGGAGGTATTTCTCAAACATGCTTCTGCAACTGTCTTAGGAAATCCCCAATAAGTTCTCCCTCATCTCAGTGACATCTTGTTTTTTGTTGTTGTTCTTGCATTAGGTTGCTGGATTTTTCAAGGGCCTCTCCTTCCCCCTGGCTAGCATCACACTTTATAACTCTATGGTGTTTGGCTTCTTCAGCAACTCTCAAAGACTCATTAGCAAGCTTCGTTATGGTGACGGGAGGCACTCGTCCGGTATGCTTGACCTGACCATCGCCAGTATGATGACCGGCCTGGTATCAGTAGGCCTCGGAGCCCCAGTGGACCTGGTCAAAATCAGGCTTCAGATGCAAACACAACCCGTTCTTGCAGGTAATTCTGAAACTCGGCCCAGGCTGAGCACATCTTTAAGGAACACCTTTGACAAAACAAATGTCTGATACCAGGAAGCATTTGTTTGATCCTTCAATGAGGCTCCTTTGATAGCTCCATTCCTCAATGGTGTCTTTACATGTTTTTGATCTCATGAAAAGCCAAGGACCAAAAAACAAAAACTGATTGGAATTGATGGAATTTTTACACGGAAGTATTTTTTTATGGGTACTAAATGGTCAAACATAAGCCCTCACCCCTATGAATTACTTTCTGAATGTGCTTAGAACAGTCCCTCAGAAACAGCGTTATCCTTCTTTTATTTAGTGAAAGAAAACACAGAAGCACGCAGAAAGCACAAGTTTCAGTTTTTGATCCATCAGTGCATCCTAATTCATCCACGATGGCCTATGAGGCAGACTCTGAAAAGAACAGAACTGATAAAAGGAGTTAAGAAGGGCATTGCCAAAGTTTCTGAGTGTGGACATCAGAGATGGCGACTCGAGTCTGAGACTCGGACTCGAGTCGCACTTAAGTCGCACAAACAAAGACTTGTGACTTTAGACTTCCCTCAACGACTCAAGACTTAACTCGAACTCAGTGCTGTGATTCTTGAGTCATAAACTCATAAACCATGTTCATTTCTTGGAATTATTTTTTTATATCTCGCACTCTTTCCAGCGACCTGAAAACCATGCACCTCGCCCCGGTGTCCCATTACTTTAGTCCGAGGTGAGCGGTTTTCAGCTAATAACTGTTTTCAAGGGGTCGTTGGAAAGGGGTCTCTGAGCTCCATCTAACTGTGGAGTTTCACGTTTAGAGTGAGAGATATATTTTTCATATTTAATTTATAGATTTAAGATCATTTAAGGCAAATCACAGCATGTGGTCCCGCCCCCTGTTAAGTAACAGCCAATTGTAATCATGGGGCGTGGCCAATTAGCATATCTTCTAAACGTTCACTCAGAGACTTGAGACTTGACTTGGACTTGTTAAAAATGACTTGTGAACATCTCTGGTGGACATTGTTAGATAGGATCAGAGAAACAACAGATTTATTCAGGTATTTATGTGTACAACTGCTCTCTGTTTCCAGAAAATGTGACACTTGCTGGCAATGGCAGTGTCCCTCTTCGGTCCATGGGCCTGCAGGCCCAGTCTGTCTATAGAGGCCCGCTGCACTGCATCAGCAGCATCCTACAGACCGAGGGAATCCAAGGGCTCTACAGAGGTGCAGGAGCCATGGTGCTGCGGGACGTGCCTGGCTACACCCTGTACTTCATCCCATACATACTGTTTTGTGACTTGCTAAACCCTAACAGGAACAGCTCCCCTCACCCGTGCTCCATATGGCTCGCTGGAGGTTTAGCAGGTACGGCATGGTTTGCCTTCAAATGTGAACTTTTGGCATCGTTTCTAGACTGTGCTGATTGCAAATATTTGTTTGAACATAGGAAATGACAGGCAGATGCACTATGAACTTGGAGAGGCTCCAAGGACAACCAGTGCAATGCTAGAGTGTTTATTTACTCAGGTGCCTCTTTAAGTTCAAACGAGTGAAAAGAGGATAAGAACAAGGACGATTTTATTCACTGTCAATGATGTCAAGAGCGGAGCCAGACTGATATATTAATTTGGCCTATAACTACCGACACTGGGATCCTGCAGGTTCCTGATGTGGTATGCCATCATATAACATGCTATAACATGTGTTATAACACACAACAACTTCTCTGTGAAGGAATTCATGAATTATGGAAATAATAAATTATTTTATTTTATTATTATTTATTATTAATAAATACATCTTAGTACCAATAGAATCATTCTGATAAATCTGTCTCTTAGCCTTAATCTTAAATGTGCAAATATCTGGTATGGTATGTTTCGTGATGAATGAATGGAATGGACTACAGATGCAGGAGTAGCCACATCCTAAGTCCTGCTAGTTTTTCTAAAGAAGCTTTATACTCCGGTCTCACTCTTGTATGTTTTATTTTTCTACAGGCTCTATATCCTGGGTCACGGCTACACCGGCTGACGTGGTTAAGAGTCGACTGCAGGCTGACGCCATGCACCAAAGGAAATATAAAGGGATTATCCATTGCATTATGCAGAGTTACAAGACAGAAGGACTACATGTAAGTTCACCATAGCAGATAGATAGACTTTAATGCCAAGTCACCACTGTGGAAGGTGAAGGTGCATTATTATATATACTTTTATTATAGGCCCAGACAGAAAACGAGCTGTCATGGCCTTCTTGCACAATAAAATAATCAGGAACCAAAGGTTCACCTTGCACAAATAGGAGATACACTGAATTGTCTGTCTGTCTGACTTAATGCCAGACTGGCAAAGATCCACAGGGTCAAAGGGTGCAAAAAAATAAAAGCAATGAACTTCAGTTCCAAATCTTTTTTATGACTCCACTGAAAAAGTAACATTTAGGCAAAATGTCATTTTAATGCAAGGGTCCATATCCTGCCTTATACTTTTTGCATGGATGACATTTGTATGGTTTTATGAGTTACAAAATAAGTCATAATTCATTTTGATATTTTCTCTTTATCGCTGTAATTAAAACATGTCTTTTAACTTTTTTACTTAAGTTAAATTTTGTTTAATTAACTTAAATATTGCGGTGGCATGAACACTAACATTAGTAAAAAGCCCCAGTCAGGCCATTTTGGTTCCTGTGCCTTTAAGACCGATATATGCAACTGTCTTTTCTGATTGGCTGTTCTATGCCTCCTACCAAAATTACTATGGGTCATAATAATGCTGAAAGTTATAATGAATAAGCTATAAAGCTTAAAGTATAATGAATACTTTGAATTCAGTAAATGAGCTGTATTATACTGGTTATTATAATATGTAATGATATTAAATGATATAATATATTATATTACACTATATTTAATGTTGGGCAACAATTAAATCTATTATAGGCAAATTTAAATAATTAATTCAATAGTAGAGTACTGCAGACTTTAATTTTTAAAGTACTGTGAATAAAAGTACAACAACATTGGGTTTACAAACACTTTAAACAAATAAGGCGCTTTTTAACAGCGGTTTTCCCTTTAACACAGTTAACACAAATATTTCTTGTAAATCTCAACTTGAACATTAATGTAATCAAATTAAATATAAAACCAAAGCTATTTTCCACTGCAGGATTATAGAAAAACAGGTCCAGAGCATGGGCGGCAGAACCATTACAGCAGCTGCAAAGACGGACCAACTCTAAATGTATCAGGATGCGGTGTCATTAAAGTCCCTACTGGTGTAATTGTCGTGTGTCCCATTACTTTTGTTCATATAATGTAGACAAAAGTAATGGGACTCCTTACCCCCGCGAAAACCAGCTGAGATGTAGAGCTGCGTGCTGCACCCACAAGGCCAAAAAAGCAACAGACTTTCAAAATAAAAGGATAAAAAAATGTTGGCGTTAAGTAAATAATGTGTTAACCTCCCCAGACCTGATTATATTATATTATATTATATTATATTATATTATATTATATTATATTATATTATATTTGGGCAGTTTCTAACACTTTGCTCTTCTGTCTTTAATTCAGGTTTTCTTCCGTGGGGCCACAGTAAATGCTGTCAGAGGATTTCCCATGAGTGCTACAATGTTCCTGGGCTATGAACTTTCCCTCAAGTTTTTTCGAGGCCTGTAACAACCTTCCAGAGTTCCACTTAACACAGAAACCAGCTAGATCTTAATGTTCATCCAAGATTTTACTGTTTACCAACATCTGCAAGTGGGTTAGGTAGTTGACACTTCACTATAGTGTCAGTTACATTTTCACATATTTCTTATATTAAGAAAGAGCCGGTGCATGGATTAGAAGTGATTTAAATGTGGTATTACTAGAACATCTTAATATATATATTTAGAGATAATTTAGCTAATTTTATATTTTACTTATGGTTACATATCATCAGTGGAAAACACTCATACTGCCTTTTATGAAATGGTCATTATCAATCAACAGTTAACAATTAAGTCTTAAGAAGTCTTGCACAGTTCTATTATTCATAGGTACAAAGTATTGGGATTTAAACATAAAAATTGTATATAGTGCAAATATGTACATACAGTAAATTAGATTATATAAAGAGACATGACAAGAAAAGTCTGCTGTTCATCTCTGAACATGTGGTATATATATGTTTTTCATGTATGCTGTGGTTTGAAGCAATAATTGAAATCTTTTTTGACTGCACCAAAAATACATTTGGGGGTGGATTGCATATGTTTTGGCAGCCAGTGGCACTGGGGATAGAGGGACAAAAGCATTTTACTCAATATCAACAATTCCTGGAAGCTAATATCCCAAAATCAGTGAAGAAACTGAAGAAGAAAAGAGGTTGAACACTACAACAAGACATCGATCCAAAATACACGTCTATATCAACCTTGAACAATATGAAGAAAGGGGAAAACAACTTGAAAATGACTCAAGAATAAGAGAAAGACAAGAAATGATGGGAGACCATGATTCCAACCAAATGGATTCTTGCTAAGTACTAACTGAAAGTGTACTTGTGCACACCATACATTTTATGCTTTTATTTTTTTACACCATGCTAACCTCTGCAAATAAATAAACTCTTCATTAATGTTTGCAGAAATATATCGCGTCTAAGTGATACTTCGTGTTAACTTCTTCTTTATACTTTACAACATCAACTAAATGAGGAACTTGACCATGGGGGCCTGTGCTTTTACATAAAACAGCAGGAGGACAGAGGTTTATTGCTTGTTTTATACTGACCAATCAAGCTAAATGACACTGGATTTTCTGCTGTTATTTTTATTATATTTTTATTACCATTTTTTGGTTTGAGTGAAAATATGTTTTCTAAGAGTTTTCTAATTCTAAGTAATGCTGTTATCTAAAAAGGGAATGGACATTGTATTGTGGATTACTGGTTTAAGCTTCGAAAAAAACAACTTTCCACTGGTCATCCACTCCTTATCACAGATGATTGATCATGTTATTTGGTAGATGTGGAGTTCAGGTGTCATTACTGATCAAAAGTTACTCATATTGATCGAATCACTCCTAGGAACTGAAGTTGCATTCGCGAATTCAGGACAACAGCCTGGCAGGGACGGAGCTGACTTGCATAATCATCAGGCCGGCTTGAACATTACCTTCTTTGTGCTTGTGGTGTCACTGACAATGCTGAAAGTGTGTGTTGTTTGTGTTGTTTTGTTTGTTTAGTTTTGCAGCATCTGCTTCTGCCAACAAGCAAGAACAGTTTCAGGACATGTTGTTCCAAAAAGTGAGGCTCAATAATCTAAATAGACTGCCATGTTTGTAAGCATCTGAGATCCAGTTGTTAAAATGTAATTCTTCTTGTTTCTTGCTCTTGACAGACACAGTATCTCTTTCTTACTATGTGCTGAGTATTATACTATATAAACTATATTTGCATGTGTATACAAGATATAGGCAAATATTACAGGGGAACAAATAAAGTAAGAAATTTCTAAGGTTTTGGAAGAAAACTTATTTTAAAATATATATTGCTGCCCATGTGTAGAAGTTAAAATACACACAATGGCTTTTTTTAAATAAATAAATTATATGTAACACACTGGTATTAAATAAAGAACAGTATGGTATTTATTATGTTAAATTAAATTAGAGATAGGCAAGTTAAAATGAAAAAGTATAGCAAAATAGTGAATACTGGCAAAAAAAAATGAAATTGTGAACAAACATTTGCAGGAAAAAAAATGCAAAAATGAGAAATCTGTAGATGACTTAATAAAACATGTCATTGACCTTGATATATATGTGTGTGTGTATATATTTACAGGGACAGTCTCCCTGGAGCAACTTGGGGTTAAGGGTCTTGCTCAGGAACCCATTGTTGGTGTGCTGGGGGTAGGATTTGAACCCATGACCTCTTGGTCTAGAAGCAAGTATCCTACCCACTGCACCACCCCCCCAGTATGTTTATATGTATGTTTATATGCAAACACAGATAAATTATTCCACATATATACACCCCAGTGTGGTTGTGTTATGCTGCATTATGTTTACGTATAAAACCCCAAGTCTGGAATCATTTATCAGTGTTTGCAGATGTTGGGAGTGAGAAATGAGTTTCATTGATTATGAATGTTCAGAACCCGAGAGCTTGCAGAGCTGCAGATGAAAACAGAAGCAGGACTTTGAGAAAGAGAAGAATTTGAGCCCACAGACTGCAGGGACTAAGACCGTTTTAAGCCAGTTTTAAAACACTCGGGGTGTATGATGAACACGAAAGCCGTCTAGTGGTGCTAGGATGCTCCATCCACTAGATGGCTTCATTGCACCGAAAACAAATAGCTCTTCCCAATAAGTGGTGTTTTTCTCCCCAACGCTAGAGGACAGCAGCGCTGTTAAAGAGAAATCTGCTTGAAAGGGTTTCTAAGAGTGATGCCACTGAAAAGTCTTCCTGGAGATCGGCATTCCCTTACGAAAATTAACCATGGTTTACTATGATTAAATAACCATGGTTTTCATGTTTTTTTGGTATATGTATATTTATACTGTATGTAAACTATGGTAGTACCACAGCTACCATGAAGTGTTATGGATAAACCATAGTAAAACCATGGGTAATACCAAAGTACCATGGGGTACCATAGTAAAACTATGGTTACTGCATAAAAACCATAGTGAATTTTCGTAAGGGTTCACATCGAATTTTGACATTTTTATTTCATTTTAATTTTGTTAATAGAACATGCTCTTGATGTACACAATATAGAAAAACGTGTTGGAACCCCTGACCATTACACCAGTATTCACTACGAAACACAATGTACTTAAAATGTGCTTAACCCAACCATAATTTACCCCTGAATATACACCAAACCCCTTCATCTGAATTAAGTGGCCATTCATTTGTGAAGCGATCCCTTAATTTGACCTTAAAAGTGGGTTAAAGGCACGAGTGTGAAAGCCCTTAATCTTAAACATAAGGCATTTATTCAGGAGGTTCTATTATTATTATTTTTTTTTTTAAACTATTATTTACTTTTAAAAAGTAAGAGGAAAATTCAGTTTTACCCCTTAATCAGCCTCAATCTGTGCACTTTTCACTTTAATTTTCTTTAACCCTCTATGGCATGGTGTTGTGTTCAGGCAACAAACCATTATTTAGCCCCACCCACTGCCCCATAAAAAAAAATTAAAAAAAATATCACATTAAAAGTCTGATGATTAGTCTGGGACCAATAAAATTTGAAGTGGGTGGAGGTTTGACCTTTCGTCTGAGGGTGGAGCAATCCTTTTTCAGCCAATAGTTGGGTTGGACAAACTGCTAGCAGAAGCTAAGATAAATTTCACTTTTGCTAACAGGTTTAAATTGAAATAATTTTTTTTATCAAAATCTCCAGTGTTGCCTTCGGGCAACAATATGCTACAAGGGTACTAAAACACCAAGGTTTACACGTGTGTGTTTGTGTAGCTAATCTCTAACCCACTGATTAATAAAATATTCGTAACTGATGTTTGTTGAAATATAACTTGTTGAAGTATTTGTTGTTGTTGCAATAAAACTAATGTATTCAGTGATTGTTCGTTCCTCATTCCATATTAAAATACCATGGCATTTTAGTACCCCTGTAGCATCTCGTTGCCCTGAGACAACACACCAAAATCTGTTAAGGGGTCTCTGGTGGGACACATTTTATGATTGATATATTATCAAGGACCCCCAAGCTCCCAAAAACAATATGAAATATTTTTTTCCTCTTAAAATAAAAACGCATGCCATAGAGGGTTAATTTCCTCAACAAAATTAAGGTCGTTTTAAGGAGTAAAGTTAAGGGGTTTGGTTTCATAGGGGTTTTGTATTTCAGTGCATATACTTTAATATGCAGAGTACTGTATTCATAGCCCACTTGCAGCTGCAACTCATCCAGCATGTCTTTATGGAGCTTGCTTTGTGCTCTGGGACACAGTCATGCTGGAATAGAAAAACTTCTTCCCCAAACTGTGTCCACAAAGTTGGAAGCAATGTCTTACCCTTCAATGGAAGTAAGGGGTCTAGCCCAAACCATGAAAAACAGGTGTGTCCCAATATTTTTGTCCATATAGTGTATTTTGGCTATGAGCCAATCACTGTGTGTGTGCTAATTTGACTCAGATATGCAGAGGTGTGCAACATTAGCATATGTAAAATACAGGTGAAAAATCTTATTCACATTTATTCAGTTGTATGTGAGTTTATGGTGCTTTATTCAGTCAGAAGGTACAACCCATTATCTATTGGTTTGAAACAGGATGTGATGAAGGTTAGTATTTCCTTGTCTCAGATCATAGTTTGCATATTTAGTTACATATTAAATTACAGTTGAATTTTGCACTGATCATAAAAAGGGAGATTAGAGGAATATTCTAGCGTTACTATGAAGTGGTTAAGTGTATTATGTACAGTCGTTTGGATTTCCCTGTAATGAAAGGAACAGACTACTTGACCTGAAACACACCTAACAGAAGTCAGTAGCCTACGTCTGTAGCTTCTGATGTTATGATATTTAAGTGGCAGATACAGATAAAAAAAAATCACTGGAGTATTTATGAAACCAGGGATGTTACACTATATGGACAAAAGTATTGGGACACGGGGTTTTCAGGATTCGGGTTAGGACGCAAACTTTCAGCGAAGTGTGATCTTAGTGCTTCAGCAGACCAAGACATTTTGTACAAAGCTATGCTTCCAACTTTGTGGACACAGTCTGAGGAAGAAATTTTCTATTTCAGCATAACTGTGCCCTAGTGCACAAAGCAAGCTCTATAAAGACATGGTTGGATGAGTTGGGCCACACAGAGTCCTGACCTCAATCCTATCCTTTGGGATGAACTGGACTGGAGATCGGTGCCTGACCTCATAAATGCTCTACAGAATGAATGGGCTCAAACTCCCAGAAACTCCAACATCTTGTGGAAAGGCTTCTAAGAGGAGAGGAAGCTGTTATAGCTGCGAAAGGGGGATCAACTCTATATTAAAGTCTATGCATTTGAATGCAGTGTCATTAAAGTTCTTGTTGGTTTAATGGTCAAGCATCCCAATACTTTATACACTTTATGCTAGTTTATGTAGTGTATTTTTCTGGGTTTAAGCCAATAAATATTGAGCGTTCAGATGATAACAGATGAGGAAGTGTTTTTCCTTTTGTGTACAATATTTTTTAAGGTACTATGTGTGTAAAATTCTGGTTCTGTGACCGTCCTGCTACTCTTAATGTAAAGGCTCTACTCCCATTAAGGTTTGTTTTAAAAAAAAAAACAAGAAAATAAAAAGTACCTTTATTTTTTGCAGACTGTACATTTAATGTAGTACCACCATTTGTTTATTCGTTTACTTATTTATGCGTTTTTATTAGAGGTGGGCATAGATTAATTTTTTTTAATCTAGATTAATCCCCCCCACCCCCCAAAATGATCCCAATGCCTGTTTTTAGAGTTTAAACCATAAATATGCCTCCATATGTTCTCCCAGATCACTTTAATTTCATTTGTAACTCAGTTTAATACATTACCCTTAAAGAACATGTAAATATTAACCAGAGGTTTAAATACGGAAAAGTCAGGAAGGAGAGAGAGAGACAGAGAATAAGAGAGAGTGAGAGAGAGATACAGAGAGAGCGAGAGAGAGACAGAGAGAGAGAGATACAGAGAGAAAGAGAGAGAGAGAGAGATACAGAGAGAGAGAGACAAAGAGAAAGAGAGAGAGATATACAGAGAGAGCGAGAGAGAGAGACAGAAAGAGAGAGAGAGAGAGATACAGAGAGAGAGAGAGAGAGAGAGAGAGAGAGAGATGATAGCACAAACGAGAGAGACAGAGAACGGTGGAGAGAGCGAGAGACAGAGAGAGCGAGAGAGAGACAGAGAGAGCGAGAGATGATCCGCACGCGCTGGAAAAGTCAGGAACAAGAGAGAGAGAGAGAGAGAGAGAGAGAGAGAGAGGCACAGAGAGAGCGAGGTTTAAAACGGGCGCAATCCGGAAAAGTCACGGACCAGAGAGAGAAAGAGAGAGAGACAGACAGACAGACAGAGAGAGAGAGAGACAGACAGACAGAGAGAGAGAGAGAGAGACAGACAGACAGACAGAGAGACAGACAGACAGAGAGAGAGAGAGTAAATCCGCGCTAAAATATCAAGGTGAAAGTCATCATAGCTTGCGTA
>JBBPDE010022724.1:0-10726 GCA_037974605.1 Nannopetersius ansorgii
TTCATATGAGACCTCAGGCCACACCCCCAATGACATACATGTGACAACTGAACAAAGTGGACAAAAGTATTGGGACACACTGTAATGCTATGTTAATGGTAACGCTATGCTAATGGTAACACTATATTAACGCTATGTTAATGCTAATGTAATGCTAATGCTATGCTAATGTTAATGTTAATGCTATAGTAATGCTATGCTAATGATATACTAATGCTAACGCTATGCTAATATTAATGTTAACGCTATAATAATGCTAATGTAATACTAATGCTAACGCTATACTAATGTTAACGATACTATTGTTAACGCTATGTTAATGTTAATGCTATGCTAATGTAATGGTAATGCTAGCGCTATGCTAATGCTATGTTAATGCTAACGTGATACTAATGTTAACGCTATACTATTGTTAATGCTATGTTAATGTTAATGGTAACGCTATGATAATGTTAATGCTAATGCTATACTACTGCTAATGTGATGATAATGTAAACGCTACGTTAATGCTATGTTAATGTTAATACTAACGTTATGCTAATGTTAATGTGATGCTAATGCTAACGCTATGCTAATGCTAACGTAATGCTAATGGTAACGCTATACTAATGCTAATGTGATGTAAATGTTAACGCTATGCTAATGCTAATGTGATGTTATTGCTAACATTACTCTAATGTTAACACTATGCTAACGTTAATGTTAACATGATGTTAATGCTAACATTATGTCAATGTTAATGCTATGCTAATGCTAATGTGACGCTAACTCTGACACGTCGGGCCCGATCCACAGATGCGTGCTTGTTCACAGCTTTTTGATACATTTTGTCGTTCACGCGTTTTGGACGAAAAAAAGTCCCATAGAGAATGAATAGGATTCGTCTGAAACCCACCAAACTTCGTGTGACTCATCGGCCATACGTCCCCTACACACAAATGCGGTGTCGGTGATGACCTGCACTCGTTATTTCCTTGTATTTCGCTCATCCCTTTTTCCACCATTGACTTGCATTCATTTTTCATCACAGACTCTCAGTCTCCATACAGTGACCAAACCTCATGAAACTTCATATGAGACCTCAGGCCACACCCCCAATGACATACATGTGAATACTGAACAATGTGGATAAAAGTATTGGGACACACTGTAATGCTATGCTAATGTTAATGCTATGTTAATTCTAACGCTATGTTAATGCTATGCTAATGCTAATGTTAACATGATGTTAATGGTAACGCAATGCTAATGTTAATGCTATAGTAATGCTAACGCTATGTTAATGCTAACACTATGTTAATACAATGCTAATGCTAACGTGATGGTAATGCTAACGCTATGCTAATGTCAATGCTAATGTAATGGTAATGCTAACGCTATACTAATGTTAATGCTATGCTAATGCTAACGTGATCTGCATTTGAGCAAGCACACTTTGCATTTTCTCTGCGGAAATGCAGTCCTTGAGTGTTTTGAAAGTCACCTTTCAAATAAAATGTGTATATATATATTTATATATATACTGTATATACAGTTAAGATAGGACAATTTAAGATTGGATTTTTCTCAATATGAAACTACAAGAGCAAATGCTAATCACACAAATAACTGTTACCTGCTGCCACTAGTAACTTTATGAGGCTACAGTCCTTAACATCGTATTGTCAGAGTACTTTAGAACATTAAGCCAGAACTGGCCAATATTGCTCACACTCATACACTTCACTTTGAAAATCACCTTTAGCGAAAAAACTAAGTGCATTTGTTAATTGTACCACAACTGAAAGAGCCCTGTGCCGACAGGCCAAATTACCTATAGCCTAAATAATCAGCTGGCAACAGTTAAGACAGGGTTATCCTAAAAAAAATTTGAGGTTAGGATGCTTCTGTAATTGTCAGGGCTGAGGGGGCTAGCCCTCAGTCCTGAGCTTCCTTGGAGCACGGAACAGACTAGAAAGCAGGAATCCATTCTAGATACTTTATTAAAGAAAACAAAACCACAGAAACAGGCATGAGGGCCACCAGGAACATGAATAAGAACTAGGATCAGGATACACGTGCAGAAAAAATGAGGCATAAATGAGGCGATGGACAGATACTGGGGACTAACCTAACAGAACTTAAATACACCTAGAAATCAGAAAGCCAAAACACAAACAGGTGGATAACAGAAAACACATGATAACAGAACCAAACAGACAAGAACGCCAAAATAAAATACTGGCCACTGACTGACCCATAACAGTAATACACTTTTTTTAATTTAATTTAGGATAGGAAAATTGACTTAGGAATGGTTGTTGTGTAATGGCATTTTTCCTAAATAAGATCCTAAATTGCCGATACCATGGTTAACACTCAGTTAAGATACGATTTTCAAGTTAGGAAGTTTCTGTAATACTGACTTTGGATTCCAATACAATACTGCCACACACAGCACATCTAAGTCTTGACAATAATAACTAAAACATTTGGGTAATTCTAGGTAATATTTATATTGGCTGATAGCTTCTACAATGAGAGCAAAATCAAAAGAATTCAAAAGATCAGTGGATAATGGCATACCTCTGTTGTCATGCTTCTAGGGAAAAACAGATATGGCAGAGATGTAAGGAAGAGGAAGGTACCAGCCAGGAGAAAGCCCAGCCACCAAGCCCCAACCCATTTAGGATCATTCAGGTCTAAACACAGGCAGAAAGTCATTTTCTTATTACAATGTAAATGTTATTTGATGGGATACTACTTACTAAATGGTTCTAGGCCTAGATGCACTCATTAATTAATGCTGAACCTTAGTATTGAACATTGGGATGTTTCTGTTATCTTTATAAAGGCTCATCAAACTCACATCTCTTTAGCATGAATGGTTCCTTAAGGAACACGTTCTTAATGCAGTCAAAAGTAGTTCTTCTATTGATTCTCAGCAAATAACACATTATGAGATAAAAAATGTCAATTGCAATATTTCGTATTTGTTTTTGAATGTGTCACATGAGCTCACCGAAAGGAACTGTTTTGAAATCAACATGGTAACGAAGCAGCAGTGACCCCATCAAGTAACCAAGTGCTGGGCCAATCACAGTTAAGGCAAACAGTATTCCTGTAGGGAAAGGACAGTAGTGTTAAATACGAAGAGAATGCCATTGTAATTGAGACTGATAAATGAGTTCTTACCAAGATAGAATGGTGAATTCTTTTTATTTGCGAAATCATCTATGTAGGAAATCCCAAATGGCTGTATAGGAACACCACCAATGCCCAATAGCAGTTGACCAAGAAGGAGTATGGGAAACACTGCATTGTGGGCATAACTCTCATCTTTAGGACATGTCTGATTGGATGACTGCCTTACTGACTGGCAAAGACCATAGTGTTTTTCCATAGTGCCTGTCAGACAAAGATACTTAGCTGGAACAACCACAATCTCTCAAGATTTAATATTGTATTGTAAGGACTGAAAAACTTTCAGTATTAAAATGAGAAACAAACCATTCTGACAGGTGTCAAGAAAGAATGATTGAAATCGTGAATAGGTAGAGGCAACTTACTGTTTAAAACATGTGTGTCTTCATATGGTTTACTGATGAAGTGAGGCAGTGCTATGAGAAATGCAGCCAGACTTGCTATCATTGCCCCAATCCCAATACACCTGGGTCTGTGTACACGGCTACCAAAAAAGCTTACAGGCACAATGAGAACCGTGTTTCCAACCTACAGGTACAAAAACAACCACTACTGATAGCTCAATGCACTAGGCAGGGTTTCGCTAAGGTCAAGTGCGCTATGAAGTAGACACATACTTTATCTTGAAAAATAAATTATGGGCTTGGCTACAAAATGAGATTAAGCAGGGCCGCTTGCATGGTTGGTTGGGGGTTGCGCTGATGTGATTCTGCGCCAGGGCCCCTCTCATGGTCAGTCCGGGACAAGGGGAGGGGTGGGTTTTCTTGTGGTTGGTGGGGGTGGGTGGTGTTGTGTGCCAATGAGATTCTGAGCCGGGGCCCCCCTCAAGGTTGGGGCCATACTCGGATGCATACTTCGTGTATGCCTAAGAGCGGCTCTGGACTAAGACTTTGATCTTAGTTACTTCTTACATAGACATTAAATCAGACTCTCTGTCATGTTCAGAAACAATTCATATCCATTGCCATTGCTGCAAATAACATAGATTTGTGGCTCATGACAAGTACAGTCATCTAGAAATTGAGACTTCCTCTGAGCTCAAAGATTGTCCGAGTCTCCAAAGCCTATAATATCAACATGCCTGAGGAGCTGGTATGAAATGTGATTGTATACTGTTTTCATACAGAGAATTTATGAGGAACAGAGGAAGGAGGGGAATTCAAGTCAATGAGTTGTTTACTCTAAAGTACATGAACTCAGGAAGTAGTAGGAGGAGATTACTGCAGACTCAGGGAAAAACAATACATTCTTGGAGAAACAAAACAGAACACTTCACATCCAATATTCACTAATAATGTTCTAATTGTAGTAATTATAGGAATTCTATAGGGTACAAATAATTATGGAGCTGACTGAATGTAACTAAATGTCACAGATAGGTATATGTAATTTTTGTGCAGGTTCTTTCGTTAATTTTCTTGCTTACCTCATTAAAAGAAGCAAGCAGCCCAGACTTCTGACTTGAGAGACCATATCTTTTCTCTATGGTGGATATGGAACCCTTCAGGTAGCCTGATACCAACAGCTGAGCAAGCTGCAGCATTCCATGGCATATCACAAAGAACTGAAACACAAATGTTGTTAGTGTCCCAGTGACTGCAAGCAATGCCTGTGTTTCCTAAAACTTTAGAAGTCTAAAAAAGAACAAGACAAAGACAAAGACAAGACAAGACAAAAAGACTCCACAAAAGAGCATACACACACTTCTACCAAGGTACTGAGAGGCTCTTACTCAAGGAATCACTATCCGGTTTACTAGCTTGTTTAGCATTACCAACAAAGTACAGTCTTTACAGATTGAAACTTCTACATCGGCCCTCCAAGATACAGGCAACTCCTCACCTCACATAATAATATTTTCTTATTCACGTTCATAAAACGTCTGTTTCAAAAATGGTCCCTCCCTGCAAAAATGGTGTTTTGGCTTCTGTATCATGTATATCATGTATAAGTGTAATAATGCAATAGTGTGCTTGCATTTTCACATATTTATTGAATACATACATACATTAACATGAAAATAACCAAAAACTGCTGCTATTATTCTGAGCATCCCAGTTTGCTCCAGTCACTTAAGAACAATATGAGGATGTGCAATAAAAGTCAGGAAAGAGCAACCTCTAAGATACACACCAGAAAGGTCAGGAAATGTATGTATGTCTCTGGAATGGTGTGGTACTAAGAAAGCTTTTTAAAGCATTACAAGTTTTATAATAAAGCATTAATTTAAATATTTTGGAGTTAATAGATGCTCCTGGACAAGTTATACTTAGATACATGAAATCATGTACTCAGTACTCAGTATATATGAGGATCAGTTAAATCTTAGCCATTAAAATATAATTGCTAATTCCTTATACTGTTTTAAATGTTTTACACCAACTGTATCCCACAAAGAGCTGATAGATACAGGATATATAAAAAAAATCCATAGAAGTGTTCATTCACTCTATGGAAATGCACTTGTACTACTTTAGCTATTATTTCAACAAAACAAATAATTCCTATATTTACAGGTAAGAGTACAATATTTTTGCAGGCAATACTCAATGTTTTACTTGTACTGTTTCAAGTTTAAAATAAAGAGGAGACATAGTTAGGCCTCTGGAAACACCCCTGGAAGCAACAATACTTTTACTGGAGTACAGGTTTAGGCTTCTCTGCGCACCCCTGGATAGTACAGTTCTCAATAACACAGTCTAAACTTGTGATTGATTTGTTCATTAATACATTTATCAGAAAAAAGAAATACCTAAAAATATTACCTTTATATTATTGAAGAGAGTTGTGCAAGGTTTTATCCTTTGTGGGTGTTCTTGTGGCTCTGTAGCTGTCATCACGTCTTCTTACTAAGTCACAATCAAGCACATTCTAAAAACTAATAATGTTAGACATCATACTTACCTAAAATGTTTTTTTAACTGTGTTCATGTATTCTAGTAATGCTGTGATGTTTGTGTTGTTTGTTTGACCCAATAACAATCATTGTGACTTTCTTGCCTGCAAGCTTATTGTGACCTGATTTTGTCATGATTATTTATGTATGTGAATAATCTTATCTTCTAGTACAGTTTTCCAAACTTCACTGCTTAACTGTAACACAACAGGACATTGCTGATAACATAAGAGGCTGCACCAGTTCTTCTTTTGAACAGTCCTGGGCATTTCATAGACAGATGATACACCTTTTTATATGTAGGACATACTGGCTGATTGCAAATGTTTCTGTTAATGTGGTGCTTTGTCCACTGATATCTTTTCACTGTGTGTATTTGTAAAAAGCATGCGTTTTTGCAGAATGCTAGCGTAATGCTGCTAATTATACTTCTACCATCACATGTGTTCCCCTGGGAAGCCAAGTTAAATAATCCAACACTACAGCCCCTACATTCTCATACTTGTATACACTGGTGTTCATTTTTATGGCACTCTATTCAGAGGAAACTCCTTACTATGTGAAAATAAAATGTATGCAGAAGTATATAATCAAAATATGAAACAATTTACTTGAGACTTTGCCAGGCTAACATCATGGTAACTGGAGGTTTTAAAAAAGTCTCACTGAAAACAAATAAAATATGCAGAGTACATACAGAGCAAAATGAGATCAAGCTCAGGCTTCACTTACTGTGGAGTTGCTGAGATGTAGTCTATCCTGCTTTTACTTTGAGGAAGTTTCTTCAACTTTAACACAGCTAAATGTCTTTTAGCTAAAATGGGCGGGCTTTTGTGGAAAGAGTCTCTGAAGAGCGCATTGCACAATCTGAGCTGTACTGGAGCATACTTGATTATAAATAGGTTAAGGTTTTTGCTCTTGTAATGCATTTCTTTTTAATGCTTTTCTTTTTATTGTGCAAACATCTTAGGCAGTTGAGAAATTTACATTTAAAAGCTGATAAAAAAAAATTTCCATGATAAATTGTGATTTCATGTACGTTTGTATGTTTGCTTAACCACTTCCAGATCTGTCTTTGTGAAAGCCTGGTAATCTGCACCCAAACATGTGGTGATCTAACCAGCACACAGAATATCAACTATTAATAAAAAAAACAAGAATTTTGTTTACTAAACAAACACTTTCTTGTTGTTTACACTGATATAACTATTTGCATAGATGTCTAAGACTGTTGCACACTATGTTACACCACTGTCCAGCTTAAAAAATCTAAAAGAACAATTGTATTTAAAAAAAAACAAAACATGGGGTAGAAACTTTGTGAGGTAATTCATGTGGAAATTGAACAGCTACAAAATGGCTGCTGTGAAGCATTATGACCACTAGATAGAGACAAAGTATTTTGTAGCTTTCCAGGGAGCTATATTATGTTCTCATATCTATCCCATATTGTTTTTTAAAGTATTTTTTCCATTTGAAAAAATAGATAGCAGGTTAGGAATACTCTCATTCTATAATGCAACAGTTTACCCTATCTACAGAATATATTGTAAATAGTATATTTGGATGTAATAGACATGGAGTGTAATAGTATAATTTATATAAAACCACACCAAAGTCAATACATAACAAATCAATAGTATCAGATGGTAACAAAAAAGGAAAGATTTTAAAAATCAAAACACGTCACAATGCAATTAAAGCTTACTTTGTTGCTATTCAAGAGCAGCCCATCTTTGTCTCTTTTTCTTTTTAGTGCCAAGTCCATGACTATGTGAATTTAGAATGGAAAGAAATATAGTGGAGACACTGAAGTTACGGGACAAGAAGAGACTGTGGTGTTTCTGTTTCTTAAAACTAATAAGTGTGTTATACACTTATAGATCTGTCCTGGTCATCACTGTCCATTTCTGTCTCATACAACAGTGCCTGAACTTATAAAAATGCTGAGTGTGTTTAAACCCCCACATCCCCACACCCTGAAATCTTGTGGAAAGCTTTCACAATGTTTGGAATATTTGTCCAACGAATTCATGCAGGTATGTCGCTGTGCCATCCACATACATTTCCCCTGATGATGTATGCATGATTAATGCATTACATGTATATGTAGACAGCAATATCTTAACCCACACTACCAAATGTACATTATTAATGAGTAAAAAATGTGTATTTTTGTATAAAATATATATTGACTCTTAAACCTCATTTCTATTTTAACTATATACCTTTGTTAAATTTCAAAACATAGACATGATCACCCAAAATGAAAACACCACTGAGTCTGTACACATTATCCAGCAGTGATGTGAACAACCCCTGACCAGAGAGGAACACAGACTAAGCTTGCAACCGTTTGGCCACATATCATGCAAACATCCTGAGGGTTTGGAGACTGAACCTAATCCCTGATCAGACTTAAGACACAGGGCATATTGTGGCACAAAGACATGCACAGCTATTGTTCCCAGGAAGAAAAAAAAAGCAAGAATATGCAATGTGATAAATACACACAAACACATAGTAAAACACTCCACACAAATAAAACAGCTTGAAATCCTACACTGATAAGACTACATTAGAACCTACACCAATCTTCAACCACCAATCTTCTCTGGTCAGAAAACCAGAGTCAGTATCTTGTGTGGCCACCACTTGCCTCACGCAGTTCAACACATCTTCGTCACTTAGAGTTGATCAGCTTGTTGATTGTGGGCTGTGGAATGTTGGTCCACTCCTCTTCAATAGCTGTGCGAAGTTGAATATTGGCAGGAACCGGTACATGCTGTCATATACAACAATCCAAAGCATCCCAAACATGGTCAAACATGTCTGGAGAGTAAATGCACCTGTGTTGGTTACACCTACCCATACCATGACCATTGACGTCAGCAAACCACTCACCCACACAATGCCAAACATGCTGTCTGCCATCTGCTCTGAACAGTGAAAACTGGGACTCATTTGTGAACAGAACGCCTCTTCAATGTGCCAGATGCCACTGAATGTGAGCATTGGTCCACTTAAGTTGGTTACGATGACGAACTGCAGTCAGATCCAGACCCTGATGAGGACGACGAGAATGCAGATGAGCTTCCCTGAGATGTTTTCTGACAGTTTATGCAGAAATTCTTTGGTTATGCAAAACGATTGTTGCTGCAGCTGTCTGGATGGCTGGTCTCAGACGATCACGGAGGTGAACAGGCTGGAAGTGGAGGTCCCGGGCTGGTGTGGTTACACATGGTCTGCGGTTGTGAGGCTGAAAGCTCTGGTAGACATTCCTGCAGTCAGCATGCCAATTGCTCCCTCAGAAGTTGAGACATCTGTGGCATTGTGTTGTGTGATCAAACTGCACATTTCAGAGTGGCCTTTTATTCTGGGCAGTCTAAGGCACACCTGTGCAATATACAAGCTGTCTAATCAGCTCCTTGATATGCGACACCTGTGGGGATGAATTACACAAACCACCCAGCGTGAGTTCAGAGACTGTTGTGCTTATGTGTTAACTGAGACATGGCTCAATGACAGCATTACAGAGACAGCTAGGCTATCAGCAACATACTATTGTTCCAAAGCAACTGCGATGCTCATCTTTGTGTTTACATCAACACGTACTGGTGAGTAAACACTGTGCTGATATCAAGTTATGGCTCACCACTGCTAGAGCTTATGTCTGTTAGATGAAGGCCATTTTATTTACCAAGAGAATTCACCACCATGCTCATAGTCGCAGTGTACATTCCACCCAGCGCTAACACAAACAATGTGCTACCAGAACTGTACAGAGCCATTAGCCAGCTCCAAAACTCATATCCTGACAGGCTGTTCATTATCACTGGTGATATGAACCACGCAAACCTCAATTCAGTTCTCCCCAAATTCTACCAACATGTGGACTTTCCGACTAGGGGTGCGAACACGCTGGACTGTGTTTACACAAACATCCCCAGTGCGTTGCTGAGCCAACAACCTGTCCCTGAATGTGGAGAAAACAAAGGAGATGGTTGTTGACTTCAGAAGGGCACAACATGATCACTTTCTGCTGAGCATCGATGGCTCCTCAGTGGAGATCATCCAGAGCACCAAGTTCCTTGATGTTCACATTACAGAGAACCTCATGTGGACCCTCAACACCAGCTCCATCACCAAGAAGGCCCAGCAGCGTCTCTACTTCCAGCAGAGACTAAGGAGAGCGCACCTCCCACACCCAGTCCTCACCATGTTCTACAGAGGGAGCATAGAGACTAGTGCTGCCGCGATTATTCGACATATTCGAATATGCAAATTGGTCGACGACAAATTTTTTGGTCAAATATTCGGCTGTTTATTTTTTGTCTCAAATGACTCATCCAGAGAGCTTTTGAGTTCACGTAATTCCCTTCCACACCACTAGTATTTGCTGTGCTCACCCTGCAGGCTATGCTCTCCCTTCCCCATGTTTTGAGGAGGTTCATTGCTAATCCCAATTATTTGTCTGTTTCTGTCAAAGTAAAAGAGACTTTGGCAGAAACAGAATCAACAAATAAATGGGTTACTCTTAGCACAGTAACCCATTTATTTGTTAATTCTTTTTCTGCCAAAGTCTCAAAATCTGAACTTTAGCATTAGCGCTAGCATTAGCATTAATGCTAACGAACTCTAAGCCTT
>JBBPDE010022780.1:4485-23968 GCA_037974605.1 Nannopetersius ansorgii
GGATTATTCTGACGATGTCGACTGGACTGCTTTACAGGTCTCTTTTGTTTTTTGTTTTTTTTTAAATATATTTTTTTCATCGTTTTTTTGCTGTTGAAACACACCGAGTCGAAATGTGCATTTTCAGAGAGGCCGGAGCACTGCGAAAATGAGCTCAACACCTAGCAGAAGAAAAGCAGGTTACTCATGCCAGGTACGTTAATCAAATTATTCTGAACTGGTTGTGGTTATCATTGTTGCAATATTTGAATTTTGATTGACAGGATTTATCATTGTCTGCATAAATTTCCTCTGTGTAATGAAAGAATCAGCAGGTTCTCAGAAAACCACGTTCAGATGTAATGATTAGCCTTAATTTGGATTTAATTTCAGTGTGGGGAATTCGGCACAGTGTTTTCTGCGCTGCCAAAATGCCCAAACTAACTAATGAACCTGGATAAAAATGGACATGCACAAAGATATGCAGGGCAGGGGGCCCCCGGGGCAAATCTTTTTTGGCTTTTCCATTCAGGGGTTGCCACAGCGAGTTATCTGTCTCCGTTTCGTCCTCTACACTCACACCAACTAACTTCATATCCTCTTTCACCGCATCCATAAATCTCCTCTTTGGTGTTCCTCTCATCCTCCTGCCTGGTGGCTCCAACTTCATCATCCTTCTACCTTTGTGATCATTGTCTCTCCTCTGGACATGTCCAGTCTGGCCCCTCTGACTTTGTCTCCAAAGTATCAAGCATTAGCTGTCTGTCCCTCTGATGTACTCATTCCTGATCTTATCCATCCTCGTCACTCCCAAAGAGAACCTCAACATCCTGAGCTCTGCAACCTCCAGTTCTGCCTATTGCCTTTTCCTCATTGGCACCATCTCCAAACGATACATCATCGCTGGTCTCACTACTGTCTTGTACATCTTTCCTTTCATTCTTGCTGAAACCCTTCTATCGCACATCACACCTGACACTTTTCTCCACCCATTCCAACCTGCCTGCACACGCTTCCTCTCTTATCCACTTTATCCGTTGCTTTGGGCCGTAGACCCTAAGTACTTAAAGTCCTTTACCTTCTTTACTTCTCCCTGCAACATCACTGGTCCACTTGTGCCCGCCCTTATTTACACACATTTTCTGTCTTGCTTTGACTAATCTTTATTCCTCTTTTTTTCCAGCACATATCTCCACCTCTCTAGCCTTTCCTCTACCTGTGCCCTGCTCTCACTGCAGATCACGATGTCATCTGCAAACATAGTCCATGGACACTCCTAAGATCATCTGTCAGCATGTCCATCACCAAAGCAAACAAAAAAGGGCTTAGAGCTAATCCTTAATGCAGTCCCACCTCCACCTTGAACTCCTCTATCACTCCTACAGTACACCTCACTGCTGTCTCACAGCTCTCATACATGACCTGCACCACTCTAACATATTCCAGACCTCATGCAATACCACAGCTCCTCTCTCGGCACCCTGTCATATGCTTTCTCTAAATACACAAAGACACAATGCAGCTCCCTCTGACCTTCTCTGTACACCATCAGCATCCTGAAAGCAAAAATAGCATCTGTAGAACTCTTTCTTGGCATGAAACCATACTGCTGCTCACTAATGCTCGTTTCTGACCTAAGCTAGCTTCCACCATTTGTTCCCAAAGCTTCACAGTGTGACTCATTAGCTTTATTCTTCTGTAGTTGGCACAATCTTGTACGTCCCCCTTGCTTTAAATCAGCAGTGGGACATGTTTCCTCCATTTCTCAGACATCTCACTGGTCAAAACTCTACTGCCTCCTCTCCTAGATACTTTCATACCTCCACAGATATGTGATCAGGGCCAACTGCCCCTGCACTCTTCATCCTCTTCAAAGCCTTTCTCACTTAACCCTTACTAATCTCAGCTACTTCCTGCACCACAGCAGTCACCTCTTCTACTCTACATTCTCTCTCATTTTCCTCATTCATCAGCTCTTCTAAGCACTCTTTCCATCTTCCATTCACACTTGGCACCTGTCAGTACATTTCCATCCCTATTCTTAATCACCCTAACATCCAGCATGTCTTTTTTTTTTATCTCCATCTCTCTGCCTCAGCAACCTGTACAAATCATTCTATCCCTCCTTACTGTCCAACCTAGCATGCAAGTAATCATGCGCCCTTCGTTTGACCTTTGCCACTTCTACCTTCACCATACACTGCATCTCCATCTCCCTCTACTCCTGTCTACTTTCCTCAGTACTCTCCGTGTCCCACTTCTTCTTAGCTAATTTCCTTCTCTGTATGCTCCTGGACTTTTTCGTTCCACCAAGTCTCCTTATCTACTTTACTCCTTCCAGGTTACACACCAAGTACCCTCCTACCCATCTCCCTAATCATATTGGCTCTATCTGTCCTATGTTATCTCGCTACACTCTCACTGACCACTACCTTGCAGTAACTAATCTCCTTCAAATTACAATGTCTACATAGGATGTAGTCCACCTGTGCGCTCCTTACTCCACTCCCTCAACCCTATGTTCCTGTCTCTTCTGGAAGAAAGTATTAACAACGGTTTCCATCCTGTACGGAAAGTCACCTGTCCCTCTTCGTTCCTCTCCTGGATATCAAACCTGCCCATCTCTTCCTCATCACCTCTGTTCCCCTCACTTACATGTCTGTTAAAGTCTGCACCAGTTGCCACTCTCAATGCTGCATCAAATCATCCAGCTCACTCCAGAAATTCTGCTTCTCTTCTAGCTCACATCCTACCTGTGGGGTGTAACCACTAACCTTGATCATTATTCCTTCAACTTCAAGCTTCAGACTCATCAGCCTATCTGACACTCTTTTCACTTCCACAACATTCGTAACAAACTCCTCCTTCAGGAAAACTCCTTCTCCATTTCTCTTCCCATCTCCACCATGGTAGAACAACGTAAACCCTTCTCCTAAGCTTCTAGCTATGCTACTTTTCCACCTGGTCTCCTGAACACATATTATATCCAGCTTCTTTCTCTACATCATGACCACAAGTCCCTACTCTCAGTTCCACACTCTTGCCTTTCCTCTTTTTTCGCTGCCTAAGTACACGCCTTCCTCCTCTCCTCCGTCGACTAACAGTAGCCCAGTTTCCTCTGGCACCGGTGGCAGTCATTGTTAACCCGGGCCACGGCCGATCCAGTATGAAATCTCTGTTTGTGACTTAGATTTTACATTGGATACCCTCCCTGACACAACCCTCTCAAACTACTGTACCCCATCTTTACTGTTATTGCATGACATTGTCATATGGTTACTAATGTTACGTACACTGGAAGGAATTTAGTGTTGGATTTGAGAAGATAGAATTTGATTTTTTTTCCCTTTATGTTACTCAGATGTCTGAGCCAGCATTTGACCCCATTTGCTATACTTGGTCTTGTATAAGTGCCAGATCATACTTCCAGTGTGTTCTGCCATATCTGTAAAATATTTGGATGCACTAAGAATGAACGTCTTCACATATAAGTGTGTCCTCAGTCTAAAGGTTTCATTCAAAGCCAAGCCTTTAGTTAATCAAAATTAACTAAATATTAAAATTCTTTATCTACTGTGTGTGAGATTAATGGAGATTAGGTTGCATTACACTGGAGTATTAACCTGCCGTGTCTCAACTTGTAGGACAAGAACTGGGTCGCCGTGGGCAAGATGGTGTGGGGTCCAAGGGAAGGCTTTCCTGTTTGGCCTGGCCTTGTGCAAACGTTGACTAGAAAGGAGGACGGGAGTACCGTGTGTAATGTGGTGTGGTTTGGTGACCTTATGGTCTCTGAGGTAAGAATAAGAACTGTGTTTGGATCTCAGACTAGACTCTTCAAGCTGCTCAGATTGAAAATGTTACTTTCTTCGCTACCATTGCAGATGTGTCCAGACGGTCTACAGCCTTACTCCGCGTTTGCACAGTGCTTCTGCCCGATTTCCTTTGCTACTGTGACCAACTACAAGGATGCCATTGTTGGTTCTCTGCAGGTCAGACTGAATATTTTGACCAGAATGTCTAATTTATTTTATTTTTATATTTCTTGGGCTTTTCCTTTGTTTTGTTGCATCATTGTAAGTACAGTTGAAAATTCTGAATTGCTTGTTATATACCATTATAGTGCTGATATAGTCAGACATCTCATGAAACTTTTAACACTTGTTCATGTCTGTCAGCCATAAAGTGTCTCCATATTTCTCTTGTGCATTCCAGGAAGCTGCTAAACTCAGTAAAACGATCTTTTCTCTTGAGTCGGACGAAAAGGAGGAGCTGCTTGGAGTTATGTTGGACTGGGCTTTCGGAGGCTTTAAACAAATAAAGGCGATCAATACAAGGTCCAGACAAAACGGTACACTACAGTTCAAACCCATTACTTTACATTCAACTTGATTGTGCTGTTTCAGGGCGGTCTCTAAAGCTGGACAGCTAATGTTGGTCTTACTAAAACTGTGCATTCATTTTTATTCATTTTCAGAGTCCCTTGAAATTGCCAAAAGGATCCTCCAAATATCATCTGAAGCACGTGTGAACCCCACAAAGCCATTTAAACTGAAAGAAGTGTCTGTCTGCCTGAAGGACCTGTCTAAATCTTTGGACCTGAAGAAAGGCTGGGTGGATGTAAAGGATGAAGAAGTTAGCAAAATGCTAGACTGGGGAGAAAACTCGCACCCCAAGAAGAAACGGCCTCTTCCTAGTTATCCCCCAGCGCGCAGAAGACAAAACTTGGTTACCAACAATGAGGATCACAATAAGTATCGTAACATGGACCGAAGCCCAGTTCAGCAAAAGCAGGACCACGGAAGGTGTATGTATCCTCCTAAAACCCCTACCCTGTGTGTGTAACCTCTCACAGTAATTATGTTAAGGTCACAGTGGTTTAAGAAAAATATCTGAAATACATACAGATATGATAAAAGTTTCATTGCATGTTTCTTACAGATGAGATGGTGCTGAACGTTTTGGTCAAAGGGAAGAACATTGAAGGTGCAGAAGCTTTTTCCCCCCTGTCCTTTTCAACATATGAGTGTAGTGTCATTGTTTGTAATCGAGATGATTTTTGTAAATTTTATTCGTGTTTCCGTTTCTTAAGATTTCTGCTTATCATGTGGGAGTGGATGTGTTGAGATCTTCCATCCTCTGTTTGAAGGGGGTCTGTGCTTAAAATGCAAGGTACCGTGTCTTGATATCAACATGCCCATTTCCAAAAGACTCATTGTAATACTTCTATGCTACATACAGCACAGAAACTGATTCGGAATGCTAAAGGAAATATTTGTGTTTTATATAAAATCTTACGAGAAAGTAGCCCTTCATGATACCGGTTCCCAGCATTTTTGGTGTGTGTGTCTTGTGTAGAATAATTTCACAGAGACGCTGTACATGTATGATGATGATGGCTACCAGTCGTACTGCACTGTGTGCTGTGGTGGGCAAGAAGTTCTACTATGTGGACGTAACAGCTGCTGTCGGTGAGCTGACTGGGATGAGAGACTTTAATGCTGTTTCTGGACTTACACTCATTTGCAGTTTATGAACTTTTGCTTTATATTTTTAATGCACATTTCATCTAGTTGCTCGGTATCTTTTTTTTTTCCATTAATACATTTACTGATTTCACTCTATTACACTGGGGTTTGCAGCTGGACTGTTATGTGATTGAGGTTAGCGATTTTTTTTTGAAGATCACAGTAGTAGTAGATAGCAGTGTAGCAGTGCATCAACATGTCATGATATGGATGCAGAAAGGTGACATTATGCATTGTGAACATGTGATAATACATTGTGGAGAATTATCATTCTACTATGGCGATTGGAGTATCTGTTGTTTTGTTTCAAAACAAAGCAGCTCTGTCTAACACAATCACGTCTCTACATGATCACCCTCCACCCATCCCCCATCCCTCCAGCTCTAGTTTCATTAGTAAATTATGCCACAATAATAATTTGTTTTTTATTCAAATATCATACTAATTGTTGGGAGAATGTTGAATTGAGTACCACTTTGCGAAATGTATTGAGTATATTGTCTATCCAACGAAAATGCTTTGACTTTATCATTACACCCTGGAGCTTCCACTGCAGTACTACTAGTAAAAGCTTAGTCATTTTTGACTTGATACTATTGTATTTTTCAATTTGCTACTAATTAAAATGGGATCTTTTCAGGAAAGCCACTTTTACGTTATTATTTCAGTGAAGCTACAACATTTCTATGTGACTTTGGATATTCTTCTCAGCTGATGAAGTCCATCAGGGTCTTAAAAATGGCAGCTTTGGAATTTCTCTGTCTTGGATCTGTAGATTTTTTTCCGTTATTTACAAAAGCAAAAAGCTGAACCAGCTGTGTCTTGTGTGTGTAGCTCCTACTGTGTTGGTTGTGTGGAGATCCTGGGAAAAGACATGTTTGACCAGCTAAAGGACATGGACCCATGGATCTGTTACCTGTGTGCACCAGAGAGCAGCTCCGGGGCATTGAAATCCAGACATGACTGGAGTGTTCGTGTCCAAGAGTTTTTTGCTAATAAAGGCGGCATGGCCTTTGTAAGTGACCTTTTCTTACATTTCTTGGTTGGGCTGGACTACTTAAGTGTTTATTTTTTATGTGCTTGTTGAGCACTTAAAATTCAGTTCCTGAATAACACACCTTAGAGTAAGCATATACTAAGGAGCATGTGTTCAGGGATTGACATGAACGGTAGGCATGCAAGAATTGGCATATGGGGTACGACAAATGCACACCAGTTTTCAGTCTTCACTGCGCAAATGCGTACCTAATTTGAGTAACTTCGTACTGGATCTCTAACTACCACCCCTGCCCCCCTCGACTTAAGGGCCCGCCCCGATATGTGACCTGTTCGCCAGTCCAGAGAGGAATGATCTGCCCCGTTCCACGGATCTGAGCGAGACGCTTTTTCTCACTCGACAGCCACAAAAACAGAAACAGGCTGAACTCAGAAACTCCCCTCGAGTAGCTCTGCCAGCTTGCAATCCTCATTTCGATCAGTTAGTTACAAGAAAGCATATCAGATCACACATGGTAAGGTAAAAAAAATTGATTTTGGGTGCGTAAAAATTCTTTAATGTAGGTACTTATTAGAGTAATACAGGAAAACAATTATGTCAATCCCTGCATATGTTATTAAAACAGTTACTTGTCTTTATGATGCTGCTGATATTTGTCAGCATTTATAATGTAATCTGTTTTTAGGAATGACTTTTCCTATAGGTTGTGATTGGGGTCCATAGGCTTGTGAATAAGTGCCAGTATTCAGAAATTTCTATAAACTATTTCAATAAATATATTGTTCATTGTATACATCTATTAAAGTTCAAACCTGACAGGGCAAAATTGATTGTTGTCTTGCTACCTACCTGTTAAAACTATTTGACGACAAACTCAAGCTCCAAACAAATTACGGCTGCAGTCTGAAACGTTGGTTGTTTTCATAAGATTCGTGACCTGTCTCAGTAAACGTATTTCTGCTTTATTGTATTTACCTGCATTTTCCCCAAAACACCAAATGAAAGCACCCTGGTTTCACTTTCTGGTTGTTGGTGTAAGCATCATGTGAAAGATAACAACTGTGTTAAATAACAGATCAGATTATTATGTAATAATCAAGATACGCACAGCTTCACATTCCACCAAACATTCCTTTTCTGGTTCTCTTACTGCTAGGTATGAGCCACATGAACATGTGTTCTTTTTTTCCTAGAAACCTATGAAACTAGATAACTCCCTTAAAACGTTTGCATACATCCTGCCTGAAGAACGACTAATGATCTGATATCATTGCCCACAGGAGCCTCATCGTGTTTACCCTTCAATCCCTGCCAACCTCCGACGTCCAATCAGGGTCCTCTCCTTATTTGATGGTATTGCTACAGGTACGACAAGGGCCTCATTTTGTTTGCTTTAGTCATTTAAACATGGATTTGTCATATCTGTAATGTTAATGAGTGGATGTGTCCTTTTGTTAGGGTATCTGGTACTGAAGGATCTGGGCTTTAAAGTGGAGACGTATGTTGCATCAGAAGTAGATGACGAATCCATAGCTGTGTCTAAGGTGAACCACAGTGGAAAACTCACCTATGTGGCAGATGTGCGACGCATCACTAAAGAGCAGGTACGTTTTCTTGCTTTATTTTCCAGTCGTCTTATCTTTTTAGTTATGAAGACATTTCCTACATGAAACATAGCATGTTGAAATCTGGCTGGAAACTTCTAGAGGTGACAAAGATCACTTTAGATGAAGATCTGCCATTTTGTCTGCTAGTTTTATGAGCACGGATAAGCTGAGCGCAATTTCTACCGGCAAACGCAAGTCACACATGAAGTGTTGTATTCATCTTGCTCTGTGTCCGACTCTGGGGCGAACACATAGGGCTGGATAGAGCACCTTTTTCATGTGTGTTAATTTTCCCAATACCTTTGTCCATCTAGTGTATCTCTCAAGCTTTCTTTCTCCCTCCCTTCCTTCCTTCAGCCTGGTCACCATACAGGCTAGAATAACTGTCACAGACTGAAGGGGTTGAAGGAAAGAAGGAACAAAAACACTTTCACTGGTGTTAAGGTAATGGAGTCCAATGGGTATCTAGAATCCAGAATTTAAATGCGCAGCTTAATTTGCATAAAGGGGACAGAGCCCTGAAACAGCTCATTTTGAAAGGGACCAAAACTGTCAAGAATAAAGGTGGTGCAATCTTTTTATGTGAGAACAATTTTGTGCAAAGAACTTCATGAACATGTTTTTTGTAGCCCATAGGCCTATTATAACTTTTATCACAACTTTTTTTAAAAAACGATATGTCCATATGTAACCTTTAACATTCTATTTTTCTAAATTTTTCCTCGTTTAAAAATGAATCAGATGAGCTTTGATTGTGAATTATTGTTGTGTGGAGGAGTCCAACAGTGTCTCAACCTTTTTTTTATTTTTAAATATCTGTTGTTTAGATTGATGAGTGGGGTCCATTTGATCTTCTCATCGGTGGAAGCCCATGCAATGACTTGTCGATGGTAAATCCAGGACGGAAAGGCTTGTTTGGTATGGCATTTCACATTCATCATATTTGTCCTCTATATCAGTGTTTCCGAGCCTCGCTGTTGATATGCCTCCTGTCCCGCACATTTTTCCCTGCTTTTGCATACTTGGCCCTGAGTTAATAAGTAGAATTTGTCACATTTTATTTTTTTTTTTTTTACAATATGATAATGTTGATCTAACCGTTTGTGTCTCTAAATCTAAATAGGCTTTTTAATCATCATTTCAAACAAGCCTTATAATTGTAGTTATAAATAATTACGCCGTGTCATTTCAATGTTCAGTGTTCTCTGGCTGACACCCAAGAGTAAAGAAACTAGACATATCCTGCATCTGATGATCTGTTTTGGGGTTTTGAAAAGTAGTAACGTAGATCAGTATTTAATATTTTATTACAGTAGCACGAAATTTTGACACAGGTAAACAACAATAAAATAGCAAATAAACAACAATAAAAAACAAAAGCAGAAAATAAATAGGCATTAAAAATGGCAAAACTGGACAATGCAAATACTTTAAAGAAAATATGGGAGTCTGAACAGATGGGTTTTGAGTTTGGATTTAAAAAGTGAGGGGGACCTAAAGTTTCTGAGGTCGAGTGGTAATGAGTTCCAAAGCTGTAGAGGTGAGATGGGCAGAGGGGGCAGTTAGGTGAATGGAAGATGATGATCTGAGGGTATGGAAGGGAGTGGCAACATTAAGGTCAGTCAGATATGGAGGAGCGACATTGTGAATGGCCTTGAAGGATAACAGAAGGATTTTAAATTCAATTTGGAAGCCAGTGGAGCTGCTGTATGCTGGGAGTGACGTGTGAGCTCTGATAATAATGCGGACGACTGAATTCTGGGCCAATTGAAGCGTATGACGAGATTTTTGAGGAAGACCAAAGAGGAGGGAGTTGCGGTAGTCTAGCGAGAAGTGACAAGACAATAGACAAGAATAGCAGTAGACTGGGCAGTAAGGGAGCAATGGAGACTATTTATATTGCGTAGATGGAAGAATGCAGACCGGGTAATGTTATTGATAGTACTGTCGAGGATGACACCCTGAATTTTAACCTGTGGGGAGGGGAAAATTATCAATAAAAAGAGAGGAACTGTCAGTATTGGATAGTGTAGATTTGGTACCCATGAGAAGAACCTCAGTTTTGTCACTGTTTAATTTAGCCAGTCACGCGGTTCATTAGAACAACCGGTGCAGATGACGTGGAGATTTATCCTGGTCACCCAACGGACAGCCGAAGTACAGTACAGTTTGTATGTCTTCTTAAGATGAGCAGTAATTGGGTGACATGCTTTCGTTGTGAATGAGCTACACATAACAGAAAGTCTGGATCATTTTTACAATTTCTAGGCACAATAACTGAAATCAACAGCAGCCAAAGCTGTCTGTAGTGTAAACTGTCATTAATGATGGAAAATGAAAGTAGCTTCATCACAAAAACCAGACGTGTTTGAGGAAAAGCTAATTATAGATTTGAAATCAGCATGACAAGCAGTACAAAACCCACACAAAAGGATCTCGGATGAAAACAACCTGGTGACCTGTGTTGGATGCCATGTCATTTTTCTTTTTTTCTGATCACCAGAGGCTTATAGATTTTTTTTTTAAAGAAAATTAAGGATAATGATGACCGGTGTGACTAATATTCCTATTCATGTGTCCTCTTGATCAAAAACAGTTTGTGATTATATTCTACAAATATTCAAATAACATTTTTAGATATCAAATAAATGTGGCCGCAGCAGTGAGAAGTCATGTAGTTAAGGAAGAATAGTGAATTAAATGACAGAAATGATATAAGTATAGAGATCGTCTGAACTGATAATGCATTCGCCAGCCAGTTTGACCCGACATGAAACATTGCTGAGATCATCACCATGAAAAGCATTATTAACAAATAAGATTAAGTTGACTAGACAAACCATGAAATGTACATACAATGAAATGATGTTAATGTTAATATGAGTGCTCACCTCTTCTTTTTGCAGAGGGCACAGGGCGGCTCTTCTTCGAGTATTATCGGTTGCTGAACATCATGAAGCCGAAGGAGGACGACCCACGTCCGTTCTTCTGGCTTTTTGAGAATGTTGTGTTCATGGGCACCAGGGACAAAGCTGATATCGACCGTTTCCTAGAGGTGAGGCCTCATCATAAACATGAACTTTTTAGCACAGGTAGTGTTGTGCTACTGACAACATGTAGTGTATATCATATTACAGCCTGTTGACATAGTTGCATGAATCACAGTGAAGGCATAATAACAAAGCGATGAATGATCTCATGGTGTTTGTGTGTTAACTGTTAACAGTGTAGGCCGGTCCTCGTTGATGCTGTTAAAGTAAGCCCAGCCCACAGAGCTCGGTACTTCTGGGGAAACCTCCCAGGCATGAACAGGTACGATCATTTTGCCACCGCTGTATGAATGCTACAGTCAGTTCTGCAGTTGTGGCGCTTATGAAACATACTTCCTTGTAGGTGTGTACCGCTGTGTTTAAACTACATTACTTTCTGCTGTACTCAATGACCGTAAGTGCCTCATTGTTGATCTGAGTGTGCTGCTGTCATGTAGTCTTGTATGTTGCACCTATGGTCCAGAAGGACGATATTTAGTCTCACTGTGTACTTAATGTACGTGGCTGGGATGACAATAACGCTCTACTTACGTACTTATAGTTAACTACTGTTTATCAAATTCTTTGGTAAGAAAACCAGAAGATGTAGATGCGGTTTAACCAGATCGAGAGTCCTGCCAGCAGGCTGTTCAGAGATTTGGGCAATGTGCCTGTCCAGGTTGACTGGAGTTGATACCCAGCCAGTTCACAAAGCAAGCTCAATAAAGACATGGCTGGATGAGTTTAGTGTAGTAGAACATGATTAGCTCACACAGGGCTCTGACCTCAACCCCATCCAACACATTTGGGATGAACTGGAACAGAGATTGGGAGCCAGACCTTCTTGTCCAACATCAGTGCTTGAGCTCAATGCCTTACAGAATGCATGGTCACAAATATACACACACAAACTCCAAAATCTTGTGGAAAGCCTTCCAAAACGAGTGGAAGCTGTTATAGCTGCAAAAGGGGATCAACTCCATATTAAAGTCTATGTATTTGAATGCAGTGCCATTAAAGTGAGGTTGGCTGTAGTAGATTGTGTGTAATTGGAGCTTTCTGTGGTATAGATAAAAACATGGTGCATGATTTTTCCTTTATTGTTGTATGTATTTTAAAGGTCCCATGACATGAAAATTTCACCTTGAGATTTTTTAACAGTAATATGAGTCCCCCCTAGCCTGCCTATGGTCCTGCAGTGGCAATTGTGAAAAGCGTAAAAGAGTGCTTTGATCATCCTGCTCTGCTGTTGAGAGGACAGCTCAGATGCCCTCATCTGGAATTTAGCCCCCTATGACATCAAACGGGGGAAGGTTAACTTCCCTTTCTCACGGTTTGCCCGCCCAGAGAAAAAATCGCCCCCTACCCCGAAAAAATTGCTCCACCTACTGTCAATGCTATGTGTGAGAGACCACTTTTTCTTCTAGACACACCATGGCTTGCAAACTAATGAAGCATGGCGGTTGCTCGGTGCTTAGATGTACAAACGACCTAAGTTTCTTCGTGCGAGCCTCTGAAGAAATGAGCAGACACTATACAGAGCTGGTCTTGCTGAATGGCTGAAAAATAAAACTGGATTTTATTAAAGCTCAAATGACCTGTCAATCACTGTGGACCGTGGCTCCTCGACTCTCCTCATCCTTCTCAAACGGTCTGCAGCTTTTCATACACTCGACCACCACATCCTCCTCCACCGCCTACAACACCTCGCAGGTGTAATTCTGCAGCAAGGCTGAATTTAGGAAAGGGTCTTCAGATACAGTATTGGGGGACCACTAAGACCTGTAGAAAAGCATTAAAACGTCAGCATGTCATGGGATTGAGCAGATCACTAAGGGCTTACTATAATTTTTTTTTAATCAGTTAACACGAAGTTAAGTTCTGTTGTGTTAATGCCATTGCTTGGTGTTTTATTGATGTTTAATGTTTACTTTTTTGTTTGTTTGTCCAGAGCGATCGTTGCTTCTCAAAATGACAAACTGACGCTCCAGGAATGTCTTGAGCCTGGCCGTGTTGCGAAGGTATAGTCCTTAGTTCATTACAGAATTAGGGATGCACCGATACAACTTTTTATTTGTGCCCTTACTGATACAGAGTACCGATACGACATTCCTTAGAATGGTGTCCATGCAAGTGCAAGTAATTATTTTCTCTTCTACAGATTATGATAAGCTTATAATAAGGCTAAATACAAAAGGTATTAACAGAAGGCTATAAACCATTCATTCTGGTTTTAATAAAACAACTCAAATAAGGCAGTGTCATCACGTTAGACAAATTGTAAATAATACCAGAAAAAAATGTAAAGTGCTACATAGTTAACACAGCCAACTAAACCAAAAGTGAGCACAAATATTACTCAGTCATTTCAATTTGGGTGTTTTCACACTTTCTTTTCTGTTGATCCACTTTTTGGACCACTTCTAGAGAACTGAGTTTGGTTCCTTTAAAGAGGACTATATGTGAAAACACCTTTTAAAGAAAGTATCAAAACCATCTCCTGCTGTCATGTACAGTTAAAGCTGGTTGCTGCGGTCTTGCACTAGCATTAGCAACTCTGTGTACTTAGCACTCTGATGCGTCATCAGACTCACGTTTGAATACGAGTATGAGCATTTTAACAAAGTATCTGCCCCATACCTGATAAAATGTAACTATTTACATTTATGGCATTTAGCTGACGCCTTTCATCCAGAGCGATGTACAGCAGTCCTCAAGGGTTCGTCCTTTCTAAGTTCTTTTCTAAGTCCTTTCTGGAATTAAGTCTCCGCTTTCATTTGTGGTTTTCATTTTAGTATGACAAAGTGCGCACCATCACTACAGGCCGAAACTCCCTTAAGCAGGGACGATGGGACAGCCCCATCACCATGGATGGGAAGGACGATGGCATGTGGATCACCGAAATTGAGAAGTTAGTCATTTCTCCTCCCTTTTTCACTCATATGCACACTGCCTATCCTAATGGTTAACAGTGGTCTAACCGTCTTTTTCTTTTCTGACAGGATCTTTGGATTTCCAAAGCATTATACAGATGTGAAGAACATGAGTACGACTCGGAGACAAAAAGTATTGGGCAAATCCTGGAGCGTTCCAGTGATCAGACACCTCTTAGCACCACTGAAGGATTACTACACCTGTGACGAGCTCCCCTAAAAACAAGGATAGCTTTATGAGAGCAGGTCCATCTCCGTCTCACAGGAAAACTCAGGTGTTTACTGTATAACCAAGTGATGCTGACTGTATATATTAAATATGTTAATTTGGTTTTATCTACTGTGCCAGACATTTGTTGATTTTATTTTCTCTGTTTACTTAAAGTTTTGAACAGAGCAATTTGTATGAATTTGTTTGTAAAGTTTTAATGTAGTGTTCCAGAAGTTAAACACATTTCTGCAAGCTGCTTGTTATTAGGTTTTGTGTGAAACTTTTAATAAAAATGAGTTTTTCAATATATTTGTGTGCCACTAAAAGTTCTTTTTGTACATTAGATTTCAGAAAAATAAATTTGTGTACAAAGAAAAATTTGAGTATAAAGGGGAGGGGCATAAGGCAAAAAAAAAAAAAATTTTTTTTTTTCTTTGCCTTATGCCCCTCTCTAGCTCTGCAGTTCATGATAAACACTGAATACCAGAATTTTAGGCCCAAGGTGGGGACGAATTACAAGGATGAAATACACAGGCATTTTAATGTATTTTTTGTAATAAAAACAGTAAAATAACCAGTAACAGTAATAACCAATCATTTTTACAGTTCAGTAATTTACTATTCTTAACCAACTATTTTAATTTAATTTACAGTAATAAAAATGAAGAGCTTTAAGAATGACAAAATGAAAAACGAAAAAAAACAAGAATTATTTACCATTCCAAGGCAGTTTTCTTTGTGTTCTCTGGGCATTAAACATTTATACAATTTTATATGAAACAGCAGCTGAATTTAATATTTATGTAACAACTTATGAGTAAATTATATTTTCCTTAATAATATAGCACTAAAATACATACATAGAATTATATATTGCCACGAAATAAAATATTGTGGAGGATATCTGCTGCTTCCATGAATTTGCTGGGGTTTTGCCAACAATTATTAGTTTGTTTTAAGAAAAAATGACTGAATTCATTTAATACATTACTCTTAATGACAATGCATACAGGGGCAGTCTGGCAATCTGTGTGTTCTGGAAAAGTCCAGAACGGCTGCTGGAGCGTGGCAGAACCATACTGGACGTCCGTTCTGGACTTTTCCAGAACAGGGAGAGAGATTTCAGTGCGGCAGCCTGGACAGATTGCCCTGAAATCTGAAATACACTATGCTATATGCAAACATGCTGGGTATAAATACTATAGATAAGTAACTTACAGTTAAGTGAATTACAACATAGATGTTAGGAGATTGTTATTACACAAAATAGAGAACAGTAGTATATAAGTAATACTAACTAGTGGTATACAAGTAATGACCTAGTAGAGATTAGTTGCATAAGTATTATTGAGGTATAGTAGAGATCAATAGTATATAAGTAATACAGACAAAAGTAGTAGAGATTAGTAGTATGTAAGTAATATTGACAGAAGTAGTACAGATCAGTATTAAGTAATGTTGACATGTAATAGAGATCAGTATTATATAAGTAATAGTCAAATGAATGAATGTGATGTGATGAATTAATATAATAATATAACTAAAACCCAACATGAGAGGGACTTTTACTTTGCAGAACAGGAGAAGTGTTCTTGCTGCTGGTGTCCGAGTTTGTGGCTATTGCTGTTTATAGCCCACTGTTGGTGGAAACAACTGGTAAGACTAAAAAAACATCCTTACATGTTAAACATTTTAACTTCTACTGAATGGTGAAGAACCTTAGCTGACTGTTCTTTTTCTTTGGAGCACTGAGCTTTAATATTATGAAATTAGCCTAAACAGGGGGACCTAGCCCAGACTTAGCTAGTTGCTAATTAAACTATGTGGACAAAAGTATTGAGACAGCCTTCATTTCTGAATTCGGGTGGCTAATTTTCTTCCAGTGAAGGGCAATCTAAATGCTTTGGCATAACAAGATATTTTAGACAACTCCATGCTTCCAACTTTGTGATGAACTGGAACGGAGATTACGAGCCAGGCCTTTTCGTCCGGCATTAGTGATTGAGCTACAGAATAAATGGGCACAAATTCTCATAGAAACCCCAAACTCTTGTGGAAAGCCTTCCTAGAAGAGTGTAAGCTTTTATATCTGCAAAGGGTGGACCAACTCCATATTAAATTCTATGTATTTGAATGCAGTGTCATTAAAGTCCCTGTTGGTGGGATGGCTAGGAGTCCCAATACTTTTGTCCATGCAGTTTAGCAATATGAGGTATTAACGTTACCTGAAGTAAACAACTGAGTTTATCTGAGTTGTATCATGACACGTCGTGCTCTGAATAATAGTCAAGTACCTCAACAACTGATATTTATCAAATAAATCATTATAAAGGTCACATTCATGAATGTTTGCCGTTAGCTAGTGAGCTTAGCTAGTTTTGGCCCTTTTCAATCAAAGTGTGATTTAAACACAGCTTCTGTAAAACATAATAGCATTTATTGAAAATATTTCTTCCACAGAGGTGGACTTTTGGTTTTCTACGTCCATTTACTATTTTTCAATCAAACTAACTAGACTGAACGCCTTAATTTACCGTTGTCGTTCGTTTTTTGACTGTAGCTGGCATACGAGATTTTTTTTTTTTAGATAAATGTATGTATATATTTCTGACTCGGTTTCACTCTCAACTCTTAGTTACTACCAGCTGCATGGTTCAGGTCATATTATTTTGGTGGTGTGAAAATGTCATCATTACTGCCATACCCATTGACAAAAGTATTGGGACGCCTGACCATTCCACCAACTGGGACTTCTATTCCAGTATATTGCATGCTAATTCACTCATTTTAATATGGAGTTGGTCCCCCCCTTTGCAGCTATAACTGTTATGTGCACTGGGGGACAATCATGCTGGAATAGAAAAGGGCCTTCCTAAAACTATGTCCACAATTGGATTGTCTTTGGAAAGTCTCTGCTGGTGTAATGGTCAGGGGTTCCAATACTTTGGTCCATACTGTTCGCATACTGAGCTTCTGAATTAAAAAGTGGCTTTTGGTCCCTTCCCGTTCTACTTTGCTGTTCTTGGAGTTCAGATTATGATCTTAAATAAATCTAACATGAAACCATATGCAAACCAATGAAACAGTAATGTTCTGATTCTCTCTGTTACAGGTAACTGAGTACATACTGAAAGTGCAGCAATGCAGACGATAAAATGTGTAGTAGTCGGAGATGGTGCTGTGGGTAAAACCTGCCTTTTGATCTCATACACCACAAACAAGTTCCCTTCAGAATATGTACCAACAGTAAGTACGCTAAATACAAATTTTGTCTATGTTCTCACAGGTACTTCGTAATGTAAAAAAACAACCTGAAGATAAATATCAGGATATTAAACCTGGTTTCTTTTTTTGATTATATACATTCATGCTGGCTGCATACATTGGCATTGAAAAAAATTAAGGTTCTGGCTTGGCAGCAATAATGATGGCATTATTTTGTCAAAATCTCTTTCCAAGGTTAATCAGTGGTGCTACATCTGATTGCGCACATTCAGCCTGCGTTGATAAATCAGTATATAAAACATGTTTACTGCAGTTCTTTTTATGTACAGGAAACTTACAGGACACCTAAGAACTGTACATTTACTGACGCTGAACCAGTAAATATGTTAAGACACTCATCTGTTCATCTTGTTTTGCTCCATTTATAAGAGTTTTTCATTTTTTGGAGACAAATTAATAAATTGGTCGTGTTAAATTTTACTGTCCACTATTAGTGATTAAATCATATTTCTGATATTCATATTGGAAGTAGCCAGGCTTGAACTATATAATGATCGGACCCTAAATTACTTACATTTTTATTTATAGCTATTACTCTCTTTATGCAATTATAATTGAGTTGATTAGAATATTGCTAAGGTGGTCCCTGTACATCCATTCAGATGCAACACTTTTCTTTTTTTATAAATATTTTTATATTGAATGTTTCATCACAGAAAGTCAATATTATTCGTGCGAATATTACCTTGAAAAAAAACCATTCATAACTAAATAGTTATTTTTACCTGCATTATCTTTCTGCTTTCTTTTTCAGGTGTTTGATAACTATGCCGTAACCGTAATGATCGGGGGTGAACCTTACACTCTTGGATTATTTGACACTGCAGGTATGGTGTTTTTCTGTCAGCCATGGACAGAAGTTCACTTTGTGAATGTACTGACATTGATATTCTAGTCTGATAAGGTTTTAAATGGAAGATCAGTTATTTTCCCAATACAATCAGTTATTATACTGTTGTATCCTGAGTACCCTGTGTATCATGATTATCAATCAATATGGATGATTTAAATGTCGGAAAATATGCAGCCCGCAGCATTAAGATGCATAGGAGCATTCATATTTGTCTCTAAACCTGTTTTCTTTCATTTTGTTGTCCATGTGTTTACTTGATGAACTGCTAATACTATTCTACACCCTTCCAAATGGAACACCTTCCTTTAGAAAAGATGTCGTCCTCTCTGTTTGAAGCGCAGCAGATGGTGAGATGAAATGTGTGCATTCGAGTCAAACCCGTGAAGGATTTTCTGTTTTCTGTTCCTAGGTCAGGAAGATTATGATAGGTTGCGGCCGCTGAGCTATCCCCAAACCGATGTCTTCTTAGTTTGTTTCTCTGTAGTTTCGCCCTCATCCTTTGAAAATGTGAAGGAAAAGGTGAGTTCTGATTTCCCCTTAAATCTCAACTAAAAACGACCAATGCTTTGCTCCCCTGTATTTATGTGTACAGTCGGACCCATCAGTTGTTCACAGATTTTTATTCTTCGAGCTGAACTAAATATTGTTTGCAGAACTAATATTTTTTTTGACATTTTTCATGGCCATGTATACTTCATGCATTTGATTGGCAAATTATGAGGAAAAATACAATCTGCTAATTTTGTAGCATAAATATTAACGTAATTCAGCTAAATTATAACTCAAAAAAATGTTTTAAATGTAGAGAGAACACAAAGCACCCGTGTACTGGCTACAGCCCTGTGATGCATCTCTGGCAGCTGCAGTCCAGCATTCACTAAAGCTGTGAAAAAGACAACACATACCAAAGAAAACACTCCGGCATGAATTACAGTACCGTCTATACAGTAGGGCAAAAAAGTATTTAGTCGGCCACCAGTTGTGCAAGTTCTCCCACTTAAAAAGATGAGAGAGGCCTGTCATTTTCACCATAGGTTTACCTCAACTATGAGAGACAAAATGAG
>JBBPDE010022781.1:0-10723 GCA_037974605.1 Nannopetersius ansorgii
TCGCAGCAGCTCTAATTTCCTGTTATCTAGGGGAAAAAATCAGTATCGGAAAAATCGGTATCGGCCGATCACACTTACACAAAATCGGTAATCGGAATCGGCCAAGAAAATTGCCACACTATGTGCAGCAGCTCTTGGAATGTAACCCCCGCGATAAGTGGGGGTTTACTGTAATCCGCTTTCCCAGAATATTGTTGATTAGTCTAATGTAGCTAACCCATAAAGGAATCAACAAGTATTTCGACTTGATGTCTAAATCATCACACACTTACCTCAAACTAGAAAATGTTGGCGGTGTGTTAATTTAGGAAGTTTACTATAAAACCAAAATTGAATGTGTAGTATGTTACCACTTCTTCTGGAAGTCTTTTTGAAGAAGACCTTGCTCAGCCTGAACAGGTGTATTAGTTTAGACCTAATTTTGAATGTCCGTGTTGTTTGTTTACCGGATTGAGATGTTTTATAACACAGCTCCAGTTCTGAAGAATCTCATTTTTCACGGTTTCTCTGAGAATATGGTTCAACTGGAGTTCATACTGGCTGCTGTAGGCAGCATGAAAAACGGTTGTGCTCTAATCATTGAGACTTCTTTATGTAAGCGGTCTTCAGACGCCAATGAAAAGATCAGACAGTGATCCTCTTAAAAGAAAATTAAACATTTCCTGTCTTCCGCAGTGTATACTTTTAGTAGCACCTGTTAATAGCAATATGGTAAACTGTTGTCAAACCACACAGAATTTGCATTTAAATAGATGTGCTACAGATGTGATTAATTTTCATATATGATTTTTTTAAGATTATATCTCTGTCTATATTTCTATCTATCCATCTGTCTCTTTCTCTGTCTCTCTGTCTTGGTCTCATTGTATCAGTCTCAAAACATTTCTCTTTCTCTGTCTCTCAGGAAGGCCCAAGAGCAGAACAAGAAGGTGGTGGTAGCAGGCTGTGTTCCGCAGGCCCAGCCTAGAATAGACTACCTCAAAGGCTTGAGCATTATTGGGGTAAGAGTTTCTCCCTCCCTATAAATATAAATAAATGTACCGCCCAGGAAAGTACATGCCACAAATTTTATATAAAATGCATACCAAATAACATTAAATATGCTAAAAATGTTCCTCCACTCGTTCTGTCTGTATACCCTCCTCCCTTTGACAAGGTAGTTAATGTTTGACTGCTTTGTGGCATTTATGCCTTTAACTGAGTCGAGAACACTTTCTGTTCTGAGTTCTGACTATACTCTTGAACCACTGAATAAACCTGCTGAGCACTTGGTCCTGAATTTTCCACTGACATATGATGTGTGTATGTGGCCTATTTATTTCATCTGATTATTTATATTTATTTCATCTGATTATTTATATTTATTTCATCTGATTATTTATATTTATTTCATCTGATTATTTGTAGTGTTTAATGTAGGATTTGCATTTGTAGAAAAAAGTAGCTGATTAATGTAAATGACAGTCAGCACTAACCATGGCTTAATTAATCCACTTAAAGAGGCCATAAGTGAAATAAACATAAGTGAAAAGTGCTTCTCAGCCTGGAGTATTGCATTATTTCATGATATGCACAACAATAAGCAAAAACAAAAAATGAACAGCATAGTCTCTGTCATGGTTGATTAACTATAATAAGCCTGCTCAAGCTCATTTTAAGTCTGAACTGTGTTTTGAAGTGAACATTTTGGTGTTGCTGTCACACTTTGGACCAGGACAACATAATCAATAGTATTGCTCAAGTTCACATAATTCTTACTGAAAATGTTTAATTTTTGGTGAATCTTTTTGTTTTCCTGGTGTAACAGCAGATATAATCTGTGTTAGTCTCTTCTGTGCAGCATGTAGTCTGCATGGTGAGGTCCAGGCTGCTGTTTCACAGGGATGTTTTTTTCTGACCAAATCGACTGCTTGAACCATTCATGTAAGGAGAATTTTTCCTTTATGGCCTTTGATCAACTTTTATGGAAGAAAAATAATTCCACCTGAAGTCTTCGGTTGCTTTGGAAGTCTTCTGCCCTCCTTTTTTCTCCCTACTCTTCTCAGCTTGGCTGTCTCAATGGTACCCTCTCTTTCTCTCCTTTCTCTGCAGCCCAGCTGGACAGAGGACAGTGGGCAATTTAAATCCCAATGTCACTGGGGTCGAGTTAGGTAGCAGTGGCCTGAAAACCCCTTGGCCCCAGCGGGGCCTGGCTGCCTGCTTTCTCTCGTTATTATTATTTTTTTTCCAATGAAGTTAAAAGAAGCAGTGGAGAGGGGGTAAGTATAGTCTTCCTGAAAAAGGGCATCGATCGCTGAAGCAGTGGGATGGTGGAAGGATGAGTGGAGGTGGGAGGGGGATGCTCATCTCCTGGCCCAGCGGGGCACCCGCTGGAGCAGTGAAGCGTCCAAATGGCAGAGATGGCCTGCTGCTAGCTGACCGCAGACAACTACACCCTGACCCTTGGCTTGCACAAGAGGGAACCCCTGAACCTTAGTACACATCTTCAACTTTTATTGCCTTTAAAGGGAATGGCCTACTTCAGCTACCTGTTCTGCTACACAGAGAAAAAGCCAGGATAATGAAATTATATGTATCCATTCATCAACATGACACGTTTGCTCCTTTAGTCTTGCAGTGGAGCTCCAAAGCTAATGCAGCACTGCATGCTTACCACCACCAGCATCTCATTCACCATCAGCATTTCATTCACTTCATTTTCTTCTGCCATCAACTTACCCTTTGGGGGAGAAGCAAGTAGAATTAAGATTTTGTTCCTTGTTTTATGGTGCTGGGTTGAACTATTGAGCTGCCTTTGCTTTCCTCCTGCACAGTCAGATTGCTTCCTCACACCTTTGACTAGATGGACATTTGAAATTGCCTTTCCTTTCAGACTTTCAACTGGATGTCTTTGAAAACAACACCTGCAAAGATTGGGATACAGATCTCGGCCTGGGGCCCAGCCAGCTCCGCCCTGCTCAAAGAATAGACGTCTGTGGCAGATAGAGCCTTTTCGGCCTGATGACAGCCTAGTGAGGCCAAACGGCTCCTCTAGCCTGTCTCTCTCAAAAACCCACTCAATAAAATTACCCTCCTCTCTTCTCCATGATTCCTGTTGACTGCTCTGCTGAGTCTAGGTCCTGTCTTGCATTCGGAGAACACAGCAGCGCTTGGGCCCCTGCTGGGCACCTGTTCTGAGTGGCCTGCTGCTTAGAGTGGACCAGACAGGTCTGCCATTAGGGAGATATCGATTTTGATTCTTTTGCTTGTCATGCATATAAGTGGTGGCAGGGAGAAATGCGTGGTGCCTCTCATGGTCCATGCCCTGCCATAATCGTCTTGTAGGTTGAAGGAAAAAAGGAGAGTGTGTGCAAGCAAGCGAGAGAGCACATACTTGCAGGCTAGGCTATTTAGCCGTGGGGGTATGAAGCGCAATTGCAGCACATTATCCTTTAATAGTTTAGATTGAGCAATCTCGCAATCCCCATGCAGAAATGAGGGCAGTTGTAGAAAAGGGTAGTGGGGTAACTGTCAAAGGCCTCTGGAAAAGCACTCTTATTTAGTTTGGTCACCCTCTCTCCCTTTCCCTCTCTCTCTGTGGCACTTCCTTTCATCAGTTTTTTTTCTGGATGAAATGAGTACTGTGGGAATTATTCTTTTAAATGGCACTCATCCTGTTGCAGACTAACAGGATACCCCAAGGACAACATGCCCGTGTTTATATGCATGTAATGTTGACTTGTTTAATATAAACCTCAACTGCCTTTGCCCTCCTCACAACAAGCCACATTTTGGTTAGATCTCTTGCCAAGAAAGACAGTGTTAATTTTCGTCAGCAAATAATGCCGTGAAACCTCAACACACATTTATGATGACTTAGCCAAAGTTGAGAATGTGATAAAGGCTACATGGGGATCCAGATAATGACTCCTATTTTTCAACAGTTGACTATAATGACGCATGAATGTAAGAAGACATGAGGCCATGCACTTTTTTCCCAAACTAGTGGGATCTTTTTCTTATGTTTTCTTATGCATAAGAGATTTAGGAATTCTCCAACGTCCATGTTCCACATCAGTGGTCCCCAAACCCTGGGCCACGGACCGGTACCGGGCCCTGGGTTATGTGGTACCGGTCTGCGGGCTGCACAGAAAAAAACGTAGATGTTACCCGTGTTCTGTTGTTGGCTCGTTGTTATGAAAATGCTGTTAATAAAGCTGCGAGTACACACTGGATTTACATTTATTATTATATTTTAAAGATACCCCATTATTATATTTTTAAAATATCCCCATTTTTATGCATATCATTTATTTGTATAAATACGTATATTTATCTGCCACTCCTTAAAGGTCGGGCTGTGAAAATCGTTTCTGATATTAAACCGGTCTGTGACTAAATAAAGGTTGGGGACCACTGTTCCACAGGTCCACTACCTATTTTTAAAGCTGCAACTTTGTGCCTTTGTGTTGTGCTCAGGGAGTAGTTGCAAAAAAAATAAGCCCACAAACCTGACACAACAGAGAGTGCAAGCAATGCTCAGTGAACTGACTTCTAAATGTAACTCGGGTGAAGTTATTGAATATCAAATCAAGTTTTATGCCATATTCATAAACTTTTATTGTTATACGGTTACTCAGAATGCTACAGAAAGGACCCCTGAAATGATAAGGCCATCCCAAATGAAGAGGCCTAATATTTCTTGATTATTGCTGGTTAAAAAATGAATTAGTCCTGCTATTGGCAGTGGGTTTTGTGCTTCTGATACACAGCTTTCATATCATTCCACTTATTACAGACATTCATGGAAATTTCTGTCTGACAGTTTTAATCGAGCCAAGATTCCTCTGGTCAGTCAGTCAGTCATTCAGTGTACAGTGCTTTTGAGCTTTGCTCTTTGCAGACAATACTAGCCAGCACCACCCTTCCATGTCTCCTGCTGATGTGAAATATATAAAACAATAATGTGATGAGTACATAGGTAGATCAAAACATCTCTAAGCATAACCTTCAACTGTCTATAGTTCTCTCTGCTAGAAGGGCTGTTTTTTTCTGAGCGAAACCCAGGAAACAGCAATAAAATCATGAAAATAAAGTCAGTAATACATGTTTTTTAATATTTTTTATTGTTTAGTCACATTTCAATGCATATGTTATACGTTCAATACAATACACACACAGCTTAATCTTCTACAAATGTGTAGATAACAGTTGATATACATGGCAGTTAGATTATGTGTCCACAATAAATAAAATCTCATGGCCAAAAATAACAGTTGCTGAATATAAATGAAATGAATGAAAATGAATGAAAATATTTTGTCAGGAAAGATGCTTAGCGCAGTGCTGCTGATATATTTGTGAGCATGAGAATTTTGCACACCATGGTGGGTCAGTGAGGTTTAATACACAGAGATCTGATTCCACACAAGCTTCTTTGGATATTCAGCTTCAGCTAGGAGAGGCTGAAACAGGCAGTGCTGACAGAGAGGCTTCTGAAAGTCTTTGCTGAATGTCTTTCTGTTCACCAACAAACCTGAGCAGTAGGAAACCTGTTTGGACTGCAGTGGACATTTTTGAGATTGATACACGTGTGCATACACACACATCCAAACTATTCTATATATCCTCCTATCTCTGCTTATTTTTTCAGGTTCAGCAGATTGATCGAGTCGTTGAAGTAGTAGATGAAGCAGTCAGAGGTGAGTTGTAATGTCTCTCCCTCTCTCTCTCTCTCTCTCTCTCTCTCTCTCTCTCTCTCAAACTAATAATTATATATTTATTTTCATAGACATACATATGAGAAATATAACCTGCTTGCATTCTGATTTTGCCTTTTTGGCCTCCGTTTTTTTGGAAATAGAAGCTTTTTTCACTTTGACAGCGATGATTAAGAGGGCTCTTGTTTGACCTTCAACCGGATACATCCTTTGAATATGAATATAACTTACAAAATTGATTTCAGTAGGTCGAAATGCACTTTGAAGAGTACTGGGTGAAGGCCCTCGTTTTTCTTCAACTGAATCCTGTAAAGTGGTGAGATTGAAAGAGGGCATGAAAGAGCGGTGAATGAAAGCCTCACGAAGTGTAACAAACATTTGTGGATGTGTAAGGCTTTACTAAATGTACTGGAATCAGAAGAGAGGTTCACATTTGCCATTGCTCAGTGTCGACCTAGCTTGTAATAGTCTGTAGCCAAGCAAATGTATTGACAGTTGTAATAGCATGGCTGCTGAAAGGCAGATGCAGCCTTCAGACACTTGCTGAAGTGCTGTATGAGTTTATTTAATGGTGTCTCTCTTATAGCTTTTATTTGGGCCAGTTGATAGACCTTCATAGTGCCCAGCTATTGTAGATTGATAGTCTACTGCTCTGCCTATTGCTGTGACTCGTGTGACCAAAAGTGAAAAGAAGAAAACAGCAAGGCTTTACTTTGCTCATTTATTCTGAAAACCTCAATATTTTTCCTTCCCAACCTTTATCACAATACTTCCTACATGTCTTACTTTAGTGTTATTCTGCGGCCGCCTCATTTACATTCAATTTATATTTGCTATTGGCAAGAAGAGTGTGCACTTTTGACTTTGAACCTTGTCCAAAAATGCCCAAAACCCAGTTAATGTACAAAGAATTACCTTTTTTATATAATTCCAATCACAATGTGGGATTGACTTAAATATTGCAATCCATATATTTTAATAGATTCAAGGTGAAGTAGCAAAAATCACACCTTCAAAAATTGACACAGTATATCAAAGATTTTGTTCATTTATTTTATATAGAAATTTGTAGACAGACTCATAGTAAAGAAAGAGTCTTCAGATCAACCTCATTACTGCTCACTGTTTTCCCCCCATTACTATGCTTTTTTCCATTTTTGGCTCTTTCCAAAGGTGAGTTCGCTTTCCACTGGCTCCCCGCTGGCTCTGCTGTGTTGAAACACGGCCAGACTTGCGCCCCCTGGCCAGTGGCCTGCCGATCAGCCTCCACAGAGAGTTTATCAAACTACCACACCATGAAAGATGGTGGAGAAAAAAGAAAATTCTGCTAGACCCCCCACAGCGAAAGGACAATAAGAGAGAGAGAAATGGCGAGGGGAAAAAAGAGACCGAAGTACTCCACTGCCCCACAGCTAGCAAATTACATGGGGCTGTAACAGAAACATCAGTGCTTTGGTCCTCGAGCAGGTTTCTCCATTTGATCTGTTCAAAAGCTTTATACAGCTTTTTTTCTGAAAGGAAGGGAACAAATGTGTGCCTTTCATACTTGCTCTAAGTCACTAAACTACTCTTCATTTCAGCATGAGTGGCTTTTGTTGCGTGGAAGGTGAAATTCAGCTTTGGTTTGAATTGGTGTCCGTGTTGCAAGTTACTGTCCACTTAACTGTCCACTTAACTATGTTTACTCACCTTTTAGTGGCTTTTGTGATCCTAACACACACTTGATCCATCTAATTAGCTTATAAATTGTTTCCGCTATACATGACAGAGTAAACATTAAAATGTACAGGTCAGGCTGCCTCCAGAGCCAGCTTCGGAAAACACTGTTTTGTTGAATCGCCCTTTGTAGTACCGTTATTCTTAAGCGCATGTTTGTTAGTGGATATAGCTTCCATATATTGGATTTTGCATTGGAACCATTGTAGTTAGTCACATTTCATACATAAGATTCAGAATGTGACGTCAGATGCTGATGTTTCGCCTTAAAACACCACTTCAGCTCATCCCAAAGGTTTTGGACCTTTTAATTCCAGAGAAAGAAGTTTTTCTGCTTCACAGCCTAGATCTAAACTGAAGAAGCATAATTTGTACACTAAATATGTCTTGAGTGTACAAGTGCATAAACTTGGACTTCACAAGTAAACACGAAACTTGGCTTGGCTTTATTTGCTCACGTCTCCTAAAGTTCCATTTGGCTCGCTCAACAAAATTCCTGCCAATAGCTAATCAAACTTCACCAGTAAATCATGACACTGCCAGGTTTTGTGAACCAAAAGTTTAAACATCATGTCTTTGGACTGACGTATTTCAATACCTCAAGAATTGCTAAAATATTGAAATTTGGTTTGTTTACACTTAACTATGTTTGCCCATTTCCATGATGATCCATTTGGCTCCCCCAACAATATGGCCACTAATGGTCAATTAAAATTCAGCAGCTGGTACAAGCCAGTGTGAAATTTTGTAGGCTTATTTGACGTGGCGTGTACATGCAACTTTTATTCAGTTTCAAACAAATCAGTAATAATACTGTGCTACAACATCTACATGCTCTCCTCTCTTCAGAATTAATTTTGCCTTTACGTGCTTGTGTAACATTTACAAAATAAAAATGGTCCTTCTTGGGCTGCTTTGGGCATTCTGCTTGGATCTTGCTGATTGCCATTTATTCTCTCAAATTCAGCTGAGGTAATACTGTGGCCTGCAATGTAGTATGTCTAGTTTGATGTCCTTGTCTGCTAATAGTTCATTAAAACAAGCTGAGGAAGTCTGTCAGAATGGTAGATTCCTAACCTTAGGTCAGCATGACTTAAGAAATAGAAATAATTTATTATAATATGCATGCAAGGAGGGATGCAAACTTAAGTCTGTCAGTGCAAAATGCAAATGCATGCACGTAAATGCAATTTATGACACAAATTGCTGGGTAATCAGATATGTAATTATAGAGTTATGGATTTAAAAAATAATACAAATCGGCTTCTAAGTGGTCAAACAGAAGCACTGGGAGGGATCATGAAAAAGAAAGATCCTTGAAGTCCTTGACTTAGAACATTGGTCTTTTAGATCTGAGCAGACCACTGATTACATTTCTGTTGTTGACCCTTCCTCATTCACCTTTACGTCTGAGGCAGGCCGGGTGCCCAGTAACAGGAGATCCACGACTTTAACAGAGCCAGTGAATCGGAAAATGACCTGCTACACCTCTGCTTCGTGTGTGCTTTTTCCGCTTGCAATTATTTGCATGTAGATGGGTTGGATGAATTATTTAGCAAATGCTATTAGTTCATGGCGTGTATATCTGAATGCGGAGGCACTAATTAAATTCTGCCCACGGTAAGTGCAGAGGAGCTGGATGAATGTGTGAACCCCAGACACCTTGAAAAGCATTAGGCGGCTTGTTATCAGATTCATCTGCCCAGACACTTTATTTAAAAAAAAGCCTCAGTGCAAAAGTCCAGTCACCTGAGAGATCTCCAGTGGTCGTGGGTCTGTCATTCTGTGTGTTTTTCTCTCTCTCTCTCTCTCTCTCTCTCTCTCTCTCTCTCTCTCTCTCTCTCTCTCTCTCTCTTCTCTCTCTCTATCTCTCTCTCTCTCTCTCAATTAAATTTTCCACAAACCACTTGAAAATTTCACCTGAAATTTCAACTGTCTTATGTAAAGGGCTTTAATAAATTCCCCACCTTTACTTCCCCCAGTATGAGTACTGAGGAGAGAATAATCTCTCTCTCTCTGCCTCTGTCTCTCTCTCTCTCTCTCTCCCTCTCTCTCTCTCTCTCTGTCTCTCTCTCTCTGTCTCTCTCTCTCCCTCCCTCCACCCCCTGCTTTCTCACTCTCGTCCTGACTTGGCCACTGTCCCAAACGGCAGTCTCACAGGAAACATGTGGGGTCCTGGTCAGGATTTCAGACACTCCATCACTCAACCAAAAATAACTGCACTGCCTAGAAGAGTCCGATATGTAGGGAGATAATAATTACAGCCTCTGCATCGATTCAGCTACAGCTTTGTATCCTCACCATTTTTAAGAAACGCTTCACTCATAAGCGCTAAAAATTCCGACCAGTGATCAGGATAATGACTAGAAATGCTAACAATGCAAAGTTAGGCATACATAAGCATCGTCAGCAATACCGAGGCCATGCTGCTGTTGGTAACAATACATTAAAATGAATATGGACCTGATGGCAGTCAGGAATGAATAGTGTTTGGTAAATATAATCCAAGTATTCCTAGAAGACACATCTTTTGACAGTAGAAGATGATTAGTTTTCAGCTGGTCCTGGTCAAGTTTCACCCTCAGTGCTTTAAAGGGTCTTTTCGGTGCTCATACTGGGGGAGGAAAGCGCGGGGAATTTATTGAAGCCCTTTAAATAAGACAGTTTAAAATGTTAGACTGGTTTGTGGAAAGTTGAATTGAACAAAACGATGCCACTGAAAATCATTATTTTTCCGTGCATTTCGCTCCATGTCATGCTAAATTGTGTATCAGTTCATAAGTTACCAGGTTTTCCTCAGTTGTTTAAACACCATTGTCATAAACCTGCATTCATCTGTGAAACACTACACCCATTCTCTTTTTTCCGCCATAATACGCTGCATATTGAATTACAGCTGGCACCGATCCGATAGTGAAACACTAACTTCAGGACAAATTTGAACACGCATGCCTTCAGTTCGGGAGGGGTTTCGTGTTACTGAAATTAGGCCTAATGTAGAACATCGAGAGGAAGTAGCATAGTGTCTAGGGGCTTACTGGTGGAGGATGTTCATATGTATGTATTTGGAATAATGGGCAAACACAGTTTTTCACATGATGTTACATATCTGCACTGAACCATGTGTCTCAAAAGTAACGTAACTCGGGGTGTGCCGATCCGATACTCATGATCAGTATGGGTCTGACACCGGCTAAAGTCATTTGTATCGGATATCGAAAAAGACTAAGTGTGTGTCCGAAATCGCGCACTAGCGTCAGTGCACTGAGGGTTAGTGTGTAGTGCGCACTGCTGAGGGTCAGTGCTGT
>JBBPDE010022818.1:0-10723 GCA_037974605.1 Nannopetersius ansorgii
ATTTTTGATAGCTTGCATCAGTGTTTACATTATTTACTTGCACTTTACAAGCGATGAGTGTTTTCAGTATTTTGTGGCATCATGTCTAAATGTTATATACGGTACATTTTTTAATTGTACTGAGGGATTACTCTGAACATTTGAACCTTCTGAGCAAATCTTTGTTTTTAAATAATCAGTGTCAAATACCACAAGCCTCAGTCAGGAGATTGACAAAGGTTTTTGCTTGGGTTTAGCATTTCGATCAAGACAAAATCAATCATGTTTACGTCTGAAAGGTTCTGATATCTAGGTTGCTGCTTTTGCTCGTTTGTTTACGTGAACAACGTGGATAGGGCCATCTTTTCAGCATGTTAGCAAGTGTGATTTGGAAGAGAGGGAACCAGGGCTTTTTCCAGCTAAGCAGTGAGCTAATTGGGGGGCTCACAAATATGTGCACACGTATGTTCCCGGCCAACGTAACACACTTTAATCAGTTTCAATAAAGTTGTCTGATTCTGATTTATTTCTATATTTCTCTCTCTCTCTTTATATATATATATATATAAACACACACACACACACACAGATACACTATGAAATGTAACATTACATTAAAGGATCAGTTCACAAATGAATGGCCACTTAATTCAAATTAAGAGATCTGGTGTATTTTCAGGGGTAAATTAATGTAGGGTTAAGCACATTTTGTGTTTTGAAGAGATACAGATATATCTGTGTGTGTGTGAGAGAGAGCATATATAGTTTCTATCAAAACTAATGATTAGAAATCAGTATGATTGATAAGTTAGTATTTCAGAAGCATCTGGTGCTTACATGTTTAATCCTTCCAAAGGAGCAAAATAAACAGACTTTGAATACCAAAGTCATGGTAGGTGGGAAACTGAGGAAAGGAATGACTTCATCATGCAGTGATTGCTACTCTGTTCTGCAGCCTCTGATCTCTGATGAACCTAATCAGTGTTGAGTGAATGAACAACTGCAGTTTAACTGAGAGACACTGAGTATCTTGAGTGGATATCGATAGCATGTTTGAGGAAGAAATAGGGCACAATCCCATCATCTGGTGTGGGGGAGCAGTCACGTGCGTCCAGATCACATGCTCTGATGAGTGTTGTGTTCTTGTGGGCGGGACGAGTGTGTCTGAGCCAATCAGAGGCTCCGCTTCCAGAGCAGGAGCGGATCCATATAAACCTGCAGCTGGTCCTTACTGAAGACACCAACCTCCAGTTTTATTCAGAGAGCGAGAAAGGTAAGAGTAGGCCTGGAATACTGATTTTTCCCGTTTGTCTTTCATTCCGCTTGTGTTTTGAATTGATGTCTTTTTGTGTATCGTTAGAATTGATTGCTTTCTTGTCTGTGTTTTCAGGACCTATTGTTCAAAATTACATGTTTTTCTGTTTCTTTCTGTGCTATTTCATTCGGAGAGTATAATTATTACTGTTATTACAAGACAAAGCCCAAGTGTGTCTTCTTTTCCTACGTTTTCCGTTTCCCGGCCTGGTTTCGATCTCTGTTTCGTTTTCCTGGGAAGAGGCGATCTGGGATCAGTCCAGCTCGGACAAAGAGTCTGCCTTGTTTACTTGTTTACTTGCTTGCATGTTTATAGGCCTCGATTATGTCTGAAAGCTGTCTATTCGCAAGGAAAGTCGTTAAATTCAAGATATTTTAAACCGAAGACTCCTAAAAAGTACCGGTTTTGTCTTTAGTTGATGTGTGTTTACACGAATCTTCTCTCCAGAGGAGCAGCTTCATGCGAAACTCGCACAAACGGACATTTTCCAGTCTGTTTTTGTGTCTGTTTTGAAGGTTAAACGCTTTTCGTCGTTTGTTTGACCAACCAAGTTCGAAATCGTGAAGTCTGATGCAACACTAAACTATAATTTTCGTTGTGCTGCGATGAAACATTAATCAGCAGAAGATAAACCCAGCCCCATTAGTCAGCAGTCCTGACTCTGGTTTCCCAGGCAGCGTTAGCCTTTAGCAGTAGGTACAAAAGAGAAAAACATGCTGTTTATAACCGTCAAACCATCTTGGGGTCAGATTGGGCCGATATTTTACATGTTTTAACGATGCTTTTGTAGATTTTGCTTTATAACTACTTAGTGGGGAAACTGATCTGTAGCTAAGGTCTTGCTGTTTTCCCCTCCAGTTTCTTCACCATGAGGATGTTCCTAGCCTTTTTTGCCGTGTGCCTTGGCACAGCGCTTGCTGCACCCAGCCTGGACCGTGAACTAGATGAACATTGGGAGCAATGGAAGAACTGGCACAGTAAGAAATACCACGAGGTGCGTTTCATATCCTTATTTTTTCTCCCTGCTCTGACCTGTACGTTTTTCTAAATAACTTCCTAACTGATAAACATCTTTCATTGCAGAAGGAGGAAGGGTGGAGGAGAATGATATGGGAAAAGAACCTGAAAAAAATTGAATTGCACAACCTTGAGCACTCTTTGGGCAAACACACTTATCGCCTGGGCATGAACCACTTTGGTGACCAGGTAAGACTGCAGTATTTTAAGGATTTAAGTCAAACTAATATCTGATTATTTTTAACACGCACGCAGTACCCTACATTTAAAACGGTTCATTTCCACAGACCCATGAAGAATTCAGGCAGGTTATGAACGGCTACAAGCACAACAAGGCGAGGAAGTTCAGGGGGTCCCTGTTTATGGAGCCCAACTTCCTGGTGCCACCTAAACAGGTGGACTGGAGAGAGCAGGGATACGTCACCCCCGTCAAAGATCAGGTGAGTCTTTTTGCTTCAAGGCACTGGGCTTTTGTTTACCAGACTATAGGTTAAAACTTGTCTGGCAGCTTTGATGTGAAGAGGAAGTAAATGTATAGATTTTAGGCAGCTGTGCAATGGAGGACACAAACAACTCCGTAATGGCTGGGTAGTGAGAATGAACATATCTTTAAAAGTGCAGTTAGCTAAAGATGTTGGTGTATTTATACATTTTACACTATGTGAGGTTTTGGTAGTAATTGCTGTCATGTACATTTGTTAGGGCGAATGTGGCTCCTGCTGGGCCTTCAGCACCACTGGAGCCATGGAGGGCCAAGAATTCAGAAAGACGGGCAAGTTGGTGTCCCTTAGCGAGCAGAACCTGGTTGACTGTTCCCGCCCTGAAGGCAACGAGGGCTGCAACGGAGGCCTCATGGACCAGGCCTTCCAGTACATCAAGGACCAGGGTGGCCTGGACTCTGAGGATTCTTACCCCTACCTTGGAACTGTAAGTCTGTTAACTCATTAAGTGTTATTGCAGGTGAAGTGAATCCTTGCATGGATTGTCCCTTCAGTTGCATGCAGAACTACATAAGTTTCTTTTTCTAGTAGGCAATACATGCTTTTTGCATAGCATAACCTATGGTTTACAGGGGTGGGGGATCTAATAGAAACTGTTGGATTATTATTGAATTAGGCTTCAGACTTATTCTTTAGTTTAGTGCAGGGGTGTTTCTCTGGTCCTGGAGGGCTGGTGTCCAGTACCGTTTGATGGTTCTCCTCAAACACATTCACTAAACCTGAAAATTAACTGGCGAGTCGAAACAGGTGTTTCCTAGCAGGGAAGTCATCGGCGTCCTAGACCATGGCTCTCCAGGACTGGAGTTCAACCCCCCTGTTTTTTTTTTTTTGGTTGGTTTTTAACATTGTTTATTGATTGCTTCTGTTTTAGGATGACCAACCCTGCCAGTACAATCCCAATAACAGTGCAGCCAACGACACTGGCTTTGTGGATGTCCCCAGTGGAAAGGAGCATGCTCTGATGAAGGCTGTTGCTTCAGTTGGCCCAGTGTCTGTGGCTATTGATGCTGGACATGAGTCCTTCCAGTTCTACCAGTCAGGTGAGCTGTGCTTTTAGTTCATAGCAGTAAGACCAACAAATTACCATTTTTATGGACCTGCCATCATACTTGTAGTTCCGCTAAACTGACGCTGGCTATAATCCCCACTGTAATGTGTTTCTTTTCAGGTATCTACTTTGAGAAGGACTGCAGCAGTGAGGAGCTGGACCATGGTGTTCTGGTGGTTGGTTATGGGTTTCAGGGCCAAGATGTTGATGGCAAGAAGTACTGGATTGTCAAGAACAGGTATGAGAAGCAGTTGAATTCTGTACGTTCGTGAGCGTGACTTCCGTGTAGGTTATAGCGCATGCTGGATGGAATTGCTTACGACTCGTGGGCCTTTGTTTCGTTTGCAGCTGGAGTGAGAACTGGGGCGACAAAGGATACATCTACATGGCCAAGGACCGACACAACCACTGTGGAATTGCTACAGCAGCTAGCTACCCACTGGTCTAACGCCACAACCTCCGTTACACAGCGATGGTTTTAGAAGACCCTCAATGTCTTGTTCGTTTCACACAACCTGGCTCTCTTCTGCACTATTGCTGAATGAAGTGCACTGGCCGGTGCGGTGAAGAGCGAGTCAAGTGGGATACAGGCAGTGAATTACAGCCACAGTGAGCGTATGAATGGGTTGTCTGCGTGCCTGTTTTTCGCAGGTTTTAATGTGGAAAAACACTGTCCTAGGGAATTTATGCAGTTTTAGTTTGATTTTACTGGGGGGTTTTCTGTTTTGTTTCTTACTCCATGTAAATATGTTCATTTTAAAGCTAAAATGTAAAGGTCTCTTTATTTTACTTTCACAATCAAATAAAACCTGTGGAAATGATGTGAAATGGTTACCGTCCTTCTTTTAAATAGCTGCCTGGATTATAACCCTGCTATGTTCTTTGTACACTTGAACTAGAATCAAGTGTGTGTTCTTAATATTTTAATCATTGACCTAGTTATCAAATTCCCTTTTGACCCCTGTCCTTCGTTATCAGCAGTTTAGAGATATATGGGGCTGATGGACTGACTATAGACTCGTGCTGCAACAGGAAACAAACATGACTGTAATCTAGTGAACCTGTAATTATCCTGGGGAAACCAAAGCTTTAAAATAAGGAAGATTCAGCCACGTTCTACCAAAAACAGTTTACAAAGTTGTTCAAGAACAGTTTTAAGGTTTGAATTAAAGGTCATGGCATGAATATTAAAGAGGGTTCTTGAGTAAAGTGATTGACATACTACAGCCCAAAATAACCTTTTTATCACAGACCATAACATACACTTGTAAAGAAACATGTCCTGATGACTGACTTGCCAATATTTCAGTGTTTTCACCCAAATTTCAATCAGTTAGAAACCATTTTATAAGGTTAGTGTGTTTTACAAATATGCTGGGTGCAGGATGCACAGTCCAGGACCTGGAGGTGCTCCTGCTCTGCCCATTTGTTTCCCATGCTTCCAACACACCTGATCCAACTAATCATCTAATTATAAAGCCTCTCCTGCACTGAAGTGGGTGTGTTCGGACAGGCAGAGGAACCTGTGTTCTAAAGAAGAGACTATTGAAGGGTTCCTTATAGGGCCGTGGTCCCCAACCTTTATTTCATCACGGACCGCTTTAATATCAGAAACTATTTTCATGGCCCGGCCTTAAAGGTGTGGCAGATATATGTATTTATATAAATAAATGATGGGGATATTTTAAATATAGAACAATGGGGTATCTTTAAAATATAATAAATGCAGCTTTAACAGCGTTTTCATACAAGTTTTTTTTTTCCTGTGAGGCCCGGGGCTTGCGGGCCACTGCCTTAGGGCACCGCTTCTCAAACCAGTTCCAAGGGGCCTGCAGATGATCCACATTTTTGCTTCAAGCCAAATTGTTGCACACAAGGAAAAATGTGGTCTGTCTGGGTCATCTATGACAGTGAGGACCAACCCTGGTCTTAAAGATCTACCTTCCTCCGGAGTCTAGATAGATCAGATTATACATACAAAGTCCAGCATGTTAGATGCAAATAAAAGCGAATCTCCAGTAAGAAGGCTGGACCAGTGTTCATAGGTAGCTTTGTTTTTTATGACTGTGTATCATTCTCTTTGTTTTAAATCATTTGAGAACTCCAGCTATACGTTTGTACACATTTCATAATGACTGGAATAGAAATTGTCCAGAATGACTCCCAGAAAATGTAGGACTTACATTCTGTACAATAAAGGTAGGACTTCCTCTCAATTTGTTCAAACGGGGGAGCAACTTTATGAGATATCAACTATGTCACTGAGAGTTGTTTCATGTGAAATGAGCCATTCAAGAGCAATTTACCATCTTGGGCTTCGTTTATAGTGAAGCTGAGACGAAAGGTGTCTTGATATCGACAGCACAAAATATATATATCATGCAAAATCAACCCACATGTGTCACTAGAGCGTTTTTATACACTACGAAACACAATATACTTAAAATTTGCTTAACCCTACTTTAATTTACCCCTGAAAATACACCAACCCTCTTAATCTGTATTAAGTTGCCATTAATTTTTGAAGCGATCCCTTAATTTGACCATAAAAGTGAATTTAAGGCACGAGGGTGAAACCCCTTGATCTTGAACATACGGCATTTATTCAGGAGGTTCTATTATTTAAGGGGCAACTTTTAAAAAGTAGGAAAATTCAGTAGTTTTACCCCTTAATCTGCCTTAATCTGTGCACTTTTCTCCTTAATTTTCTTTAATTTCTTGGAAATTTAGGTCAAAATTAAGGTCATTTTAAGGAGTAAAATTAAGGGGGTTGGTTTCGTAGTGATATGAGGCTGATGATGGTAAAACAGGGGTAAATTTATAAAAATAAATGTTTTTATAACGTGTTTCTTTTATAACGCCATTTATATAGAACCTCTCCGAAAAAGTTTTAAATAATGAAGCCTAAGAGTTTATTATGTGGTTATAATATGGCCTAAGAATAATGTAGTACTGACAGTTTACTTTTTAGGCATATTTTACTATTGTTTTGTAATATGTACACATTCAGAAAGCTCAGAGGACATGTGGAGTGAAGGAAATCTCACATGTGGACTTTAACGGGTTAACCTACATTAAACACGGAGTTAACCCTCATTAAACCCTACATTTTTCTTCGGAGTGGCTGTCTTGGAGCTGTAAGACGTTGTACTGTTTGTGATAAGTTGAATAAAATGCTTTTGAAGGTGCTGGTATTAAGAAATATCTGTGATTTGTTTTGGATAAACACAGACACAGATACACTGTTCTGTTGTACTTTGTCTATCAGCCTCGTGTTTTTACGACACTATCTGTGGCCTACATCCTGGTCAGTGCAGTGTGACATGACCGACTGGCTGAATTGTGTCAGCACAACACCTCCCCTGTACTTCTCTGCTTATCTATATTTGTCCTTCATATAGGCGCTACGTCAAAGCTCAGGCAGTTTCCAAGTTTCAGAGGGCTGTCGGCAGACAGACAGACACTGAGGAACTGAACGAGGATCGAGTTACGTGCAGGAGGAGCCCTCTGTTAACAGGAAGCCCGGAGAGTGGACTTTACCAGCAACCAATCAACAAACTGACTCAGAACACAGTGTTCACAAACAGCTGACAAAGAGAGAGAGAGAGAGAGAGAGAGAGAGAGAGAGAGAGAGAGAGAGAGAGAGAGAGATACATGACAAACACCCACACTGTTCTTGGGACCAGAGAGAAAAACACGGCCAAAGGCAAATAATACCATACAATCAATGCCGTCCGAGATTTTTTAAAGCGTTGTAATATTCTTTTGAGATAAAAAAAAAGTCAATAAAATTACTTTTTAACATTATATATTCTATATTTTTACTTATTTCCATATCACACACACACACACACACACACACACACACACACACACACACACACACACGTCTATGTACAAATATCTCTTAATACCAGCACCTTCAAAAGCATTTCAGGCAACATGTCACAATTAGTACAAAGTCTTACAGCTCCAAAACAGTCACTCTGGAGAAAGAAATTCCGTCACGTGAGATTTAGATTTCCTTTGTAGCACATCATGTCCTCTGAGCAGGTTTTCAGTCAAACATATATATACACACACATATATCTTATTTTACAGAATTAAGCGTGTTAGCTGTGTGAAACACGTGTCTGATTACATGTTTCTTACATTCAGATGCTCCTGAAGGCCTGCTGAAGTCGTGTCTTATCTTAGGAGTCTGTAAGGAATTAAAATCTGTGAATAAATTTCACATTGAGTGTGAAGACCTTCGTCATATACTGTGAGTACGGAATCACTAAGGCAGACGAGTATTTCGGAAAATGAACTGTTTCACCATTTTAATTGTGCATTGTTTTTGAAAGTGTGTACATTTAATCCAGATGTGACCCGCAGCTTGGCTCAATCATCTCAGTACACAACCACTGGCACATAAACATCTGTATTCCTCACATGATCTACTATGCATGTGATTTCTGAGATGCTGTGGTTTCCACGGTCTGGACTCTCTACCAGCCTATGGCTGAGCTAGACAACACCGTTTAAAGCTGTGTTACAATTGTATACCAGCGGTAAGTCTCTTCAGTTCTGTTTTTGCAAATAGTACAATGTCACAAGTACCAAAACTGAATATATTCCTTTCGTTTGTGACGTGTTTCCAACTGAAACACGATATTAGATGGGGTAATAGTTGGTTATTAATACGTTAAAAAAATGTCATCTCCAAGCAGCATGAGAAGCAGAACGGTCAAAGAAGACCAAAAATAAACAAACTGCTCTGTGACTAAGCACTGATGTTTAAATACCATGTGATACCATGTTGTAACACAGCAACATCAAATATATACATACACACATAAGATACATACACATATACTGTACATACACTATTCATACACATACACTATACATACTACACATGCACACATACTGTACATATCACACATACTGTACATACACTATACATACATACACACACAAAATACATACACATATTATACACGTATACTGTACATACACATACATTCACATACTATACATACAGTATACTGTACATACACTATACATACACACACACACACACACAAAATACATACACATATTATACACACATATACTGTACATACACATACACTATACATTCACATACTATACATACAGTTTACTGTACATACACTATACATATACTACACATGCACACATACTGTACATGCCAGAAATACACATACACATACATACACTACACACACACACACACACACACACACACACACAATACATACACGTATTATACACACACACTATAAATACACACACACGATACATACAAACGCACTATACATTCACATACTATACATACAGTATACTGTACATATACTATTCATACACTATACATACTACACATGCACACATACTGTACATACCATAAATACACATACACATACTTTACATACACACACACACACACAAAATACATCCACATATTATACACACACATACTATAAATACACAGACACTATACATACAAACACACTATACATACACACACACTATACATTCACATACAATATACATACACACATATTGTACCTGAACATATACATACATATTCCTTGTACACAGATATACTATACATACACATACACAGTACTTACACATGTACTATACATACACAAAAATAAACATTTCATATATACATACATGCAATATACACACATACACTATACATACACAGTTTGTCTTACAGTATTAATGTTTAATATAGAATTGGGACACCATAAAATATCAATTGCTGTTCACAGTTAATAAACATATTATGGTTCATTATGTTCATAAAAATATTTTTGCATTAGTTCCAAACAATTGGCCTGTAGCTGAGTGTAGAAAGGCTGGATTCCTGCTAAGCATTGAAAGGAAAGGTCACATCTACAAATCTATTTCTGATATTTCTTAACGAAGGACACGTATTCCTCTACGTCGTCCGGCGAGCCGACCACAAATGGAACTCTCTGGTGCAGAGCCTCGGGCTTCACATCCAGGACGCGCTGAGTGCCCGTGGTAGCCATACCTCCAGCCTGCTCGACCAGGAAGGCGATGGGGTTACACTCATACAGCAGCCGCAACTGGACAGAGAGAGAGAGAGAGAGAGAGAGAGAGAGAGAGAGAGAGAAAGAGAGAGTGGGACAGAGAGAGAGAGAGAAAGAGGGAGAGAGAGACAGAGAGATACAGAGAGAGAGTGAGAGAGAGAGTGAGAAAGAGAGTGAGAGAGAGACAGAGACACAGAGACAGTGAGAGCGAGAGAGAGAGAGTTTGTGTTTGGGGTGGTGTTGTGTAATGACCTGGGTCGCACAAGTTCAACTCATCATTCACTGAGCTTGCATTCAGTGTTAGACTGGTCGGCTACTTCTAGGTTATTGACCAGGGACTGGACTCACACAGTGGACACAAACACCCTGAAGCCTAACTTATGTTTGTCCTTTTGTCTTTTGTTACAGATGACTGTATGTGTGATGGTCTGAGGCAGGTGTGTGTTGATTTAGATGGTAATGCTAATTATTGGGGACATTCTTCATGTAGCTACAGCGAAAATTATAAAAGCAAACTTCAGACAGCCGGCATGCCTTGTTGATTATATTTGGTCTGAGGAGAACACTGTCCAGCCTGTCTAAGAGGAGGACAGGTAATGCACTGTTGGACGGTTGGAACGGTCATGCTTTGATGTATAACTGCATTTTGCTAAATTCTCATCACCGCAGCATTCATGTTTGCCCTTGAATGATATGCATTGCCTCAGAGAAGACCTTCATACAAACCGGATTCCAAAAAAGTTGGGACACTATACAAATCGTGAATGAAAACTGAATGCAATGATGTGGAGGTGCC
>JBBPDE010022837.1:0-10723 GCA_037974605.1 Nannopetersius ansorgii
CACACACACACACACACACACACACACACACACACACACACACACACACACACACACACACACACACACACCTTCCTTTTCTCCTTTTCGTTTCAGAACCTCTGTTTCTCCAGCAGCAGTCTGGGGTCCTTGGGGAACACTACTTGCCATGTTTTTGCTGGAGAGGATCTGGATGATGTGTGTGTGTGTGTATGTGTGTGTGTGTGTGTGTGTGTGTGTGTGTGTGTTTGTCATTTTGACTTGGAATTCTGATTCAGTCTAGTGTCCAGTCTAGTGTCCAGTCTAGTGAATTAGGCAAACCCACTATACGGCCAAACGTATGTGTTTAAAAACCTATATTAGCTTATTCATGGGCATGCATTTGGAATCGCTCCATTTTTATGACCATAACTGCCTCCACTTATCGACTTTCTGCAAGATTCTTCTGTGGGAAAATGTGCCGGTTCAGTCTGTAGTGCATCAGATGTCGTTAAAGGAAGAGACTTGGATGTGTCATAATTAGGGATGCACCGATCGATCGGCCAGTGATCGGAAACGGACGATTTTGGGCCTGATCGGCCGATCACTCGCCCGTATTGCCGAATTTCAAACGAATCTTTTTTGGGGGGGATTATTTATTTGTTTATGTATTACATTTTATTTATTTAAATTTGTAAAGAAAAGCTGCTATCATATGTCACTATTATGAAAGTAAACAGGTAAAGTAACTTCCACGTTACATTAAAAAGGTTGAAACCCATTTTTTGTGTCGTTGTCTTGCAGCAGCTCTAATTTTCTGTTATATGGGAAAAAAATCGGTATCGGAAAAATCGGTATCGGACGATCACACTTACAAAAAAAATCGGTAATCAGAATCGGCCAAGAAAACTGCGATCGGTGCATCCCTAGTCATAACTGCATCTACAACAAGGATAAACTATAATGACAAGCGATTCTAAACTTTTAAATGGCTAGAAATATGGGGACCAGAGACATAGTGAATGCATAAAAAGAAATAAATTTGGTGGCTCAGCAACAACCATTTTTCAGCAAGATTATGGAATCTATGTGTGTTTGTGAGAAGCAGTGCTTGTCCGTTTCAGAGCTAAACAATGAATTCAGAGAACACAATGTATTCTGCAGCACTCGCCGACTGTGACTGTCAGTATTTGCATGACAGATTGAGTAGGTGTGTGTGTGTGTGTGTGGGTGTGTGTGGGTGTGTGGGGAGGGGGTGCACGCTCACAAGCATGTGTACCTTTCTGCGTTCGGGGAGTCTCACACATCTCACAGCGTAGCAACAGGCCACTGTTAGAGAAGGTACACACCCCGCAGTTCCACTTCTGGCTATGGTGGGTGACCTGCAGCCCTGCAGAGAGCCTGCGGGGGGCACTTAAGGGCGTAAGGGGGCTTCTTTTCCCCCCGCTGCGTCGAGACAGTGGGCTAGCCTGCCTGAGTCGCTTCACCTGAGGCTGAAATTCATCTTCCTCCAAGTCTGAATCGGGACTACGCTGGTGAGGGCTCTGACTGGCCGCTGGCTGGTCGTGAGACGGGGTGAGAGGAGAGCTGGCAGCGGAGGAGTCAGCCGTTCTCTTCCTCTTCTTGTCTTTGTCCGCGGTGGGAGAGAAAAATGTACGGATGTCATGCTGTTTGTCTTTCTCAAACTGCAAGAAAGAAGAACGGATTGAGAAAATACAATGAGAAAGAACTGAAAAGAGTGAAGACACTGGTACCTTACATACACTATGTGGACAAAAGTATTGGGACACACCTGTTTTTCAGGGGTTTGGGCTTTGAACCCTTACTTCTAGTGAAGGTCAATCTTAATGCTTCAACTGACCAAGACATTTTGGACACCATGCATCCAACTTTGTGGGTACAGTCTGAGGAAGAACCTTTTCTATTCCAGCATGACTGTGACCCAGTGCACAAGGCAGTCTGGTGTGGAAGAACTTGACTGGCCCACACAAAGCCCGGACCTCAAGCCCAGCCATCACCTTTGGGATGAACTGGAACGGAGATTGTGAGCCAGACCTTCTCGTCCAACATCAGTGTCTGACCTCATAAAAGCTCTACAGAATAAATGGGCACAAATTCCCACTGAAACTCCAAAATCTTGTGGAAAGAGGAGTAGAAGCTCTTATAGCAGCAAAAGGGGACCAAGGCTGTATTACTATGTACTTGAATACAATGCCATTAAAGACTATGTTGTTGTAATGGTCGGGTGCCCCAATACTTTTGTCCACATAGTGTAGCACCTCTGGCAACCTGGCTGAAATATGGCCACTTTAGTCAACAATGTATTTAATGTAATATACATGCTAGTAAGTGTTTGTGCCAGTTTCCTTTCTTTCAATACTACCGTACATTACTGTGGTATAGAAACATTTAGCATGGTAATGAGTCAGGCAATAAGAAGAATGTTTTGGTGTTAAAAGCTCAGTTTTACATGCGAGAAGAAGATGCCGTTTTTGTCGTCCTCTTTGTCGGCGGTGCAGTCACTCGGGGTCCAAGCCTGAGCGAAGTTCAGAAAGTCCCATTTCTCCTTATCTCCTTCCTCCGCCTTCAGATAATCCTTCCTTCCGTTCAGAGTGCTGCCAGTCACATTTTCCTAGTCAATACCAGCAAATCAGTCATTATCTCAGAGGCACTTCTCAAAACAAAGAGAACAAGTTCAGAGTTTTGTAAAGTTTTCTACCTTTTCATGGTCAAACATCACAAAAGGCCCTGCATACACCTGGTTATGCTAAGAACAGCTTTATATTATAAAAGTTGGGTCCACCTAGACCACCTTGAAAAGTGTTTTGAGTGGACCACAATATGCCCTGGTGGTGGTTTATTTAAAAAAACAAAAAAAACAAATGATGCTCGTTGTAGCTTTTAAAATACACCACAGGCCAGGAATATGGAGGTTAAAATTTAGCTAGATCAAGTTTAACCAGAGAGGTCATATATATATACACAAATACTCAGTATATATTGGTTTAAAATGTTTTTCTAATAGTACAAATTCTCACCATTGATTTATGTTTTTTTATGGTAAAATAACTGGTTCTTCAGATCAGGACTTTGTTTCTACTTTGGCAGCATTTTAATACCTTCAGCTTCACTGGCTAGAAACTCAGGTCACGTAAACTAACATTAGGAGGGAATCATACCAGACTGCCTCAGTGCTGTGGCTGAGACATGATTTTAACTGGGGTCTGGTTATCAGGGGTAGCTCATGTATCGGAGACGTCGTTACAGTTGGATTTACCCTCATGTCAGGGCAAAAACAGACTACTCTTAATGTTTGATTTGTATCAGAACCAAAACCGTCCTCAAAACCAGCCATTATGGTGTTCGTCACATACAACAATTATAGTATCAGACAGAGAAACTGCAAGAATCTCTCTTCCCTAATAAGGGGGCCCCGATCGGCAAGGACCACACTATTTATTTTATAGTTAGTTATTAGACTGCCCTACTATGAATTTAGACCACTTAGGGGGCGTTCACATATCGCGTCTTTTGCGCACGCAAGTCCGTTATTTCAAATGTAGACGCGCGGCAGCTGCGCCCATAATGGTTGCGACGCGGCTGCGACGCGCACGCGGTGCGTTTTTTTCAGGCGCGTCCGCGCCGCGTAGAGTTGAAAACATCTCAACTTTTCAGAACGACGCAAGCGCACCGCGGGACATGTGACAAGATTCGACCAATTAGCTTCCTCGCCTTTTCCGCTACACTGCCGCCTCAGCAGAAACACGGAGGAGCGGCTCATCTTTGCGCTCCAGGGATTTCCTGATCTTTATGATTTGTCGAGCCCCCAAACTTCTCCTAAAATATAACCCAGCTGGTCCTTGTCGAGTCTGAAACAGGCTCTGAGCCTCCCGGTGTCCAGGCGGAGCTCCTGGATCAGCTGGTGAAATCCCCGTGTTTTTTACGGTTTTGAAGAATGGGGTGAAACCCAAACACTGCGGCGTTTTTTTTCTTTTCTGCGTAAATAAATCGTACAGCAGAGATACAGCGAGGGCTTTTCGTTGGAGGAAATGGAGAGCGCGCCGGATGGTTGCTTAGCAACGACAGAAGCTTCCGGAGCGCAAGCGCCCAAGCGCTTTTGGAAAGAAAGAGAAAGCCTCACGTTTTCCACACATTTTAGGCGCAATATGTGAATGGCCCCAAAAGAGGGTTTTCAAACAGGCCTAAGCATTTTAGGTCACTCTCAAGTCATGTTAGGTATAGCCACTATAGGCTACATTATTGTACCATAATCTATATGCTCAGATTTAACACAGCACATCGGACAGGTGTTGAATCTGACAGGATAGCTTTGTAAGCTCCATATAAGTCTTTATTATGGTGGCTCCATGTTCACATGGGGTCTATTCTGGTGTTCATTGGGGAATCTGAAACCTGGACCTTATGTAGGGCACAAGAACGATCTCTACCCCTGAATAATGCAGAACTCACGAGTCAAGTGTTGCCCTGGGAAGTGCTACGACCAGCACTGAAGTCGTTTAAACATATGCTTTCACTGCTTTTGACCTACCTTCCTGTTGAGCATGCCCCACATGACCATATCGAAGGTTCCCTTGGCAATGAGGTAGTGCACGTGTACGGAGGAGGTCTGGCCGATGCGGTGGGCGCGGTCCTCCGCCTGCTTCACATGACCTGGATTCCAGTAGAGCTCAGCAAAGACCACATGGGAGGCGGCTGTCAAAGTCAGGCCCTGAGAAGCGACGTATACACACAGACACGCAAACATCAGCACCACAGGGCAGAACTGCTCATTCAGAAGGTTTACCACGAATGTCAGGCTTTCAGATTCGACGCAATCTTCTCCAGCGACTGTTTACGTGGCTCCGGCTCCTGCGATTACCGCCTTCAGGCTCGGCGAGCAGCTGATGAATCGCAAATGTGTGGGAGGTTGAAGATGCAATGCTGTGAGGGCACTCCAGAGACCCAACTTAAAAAGTAACAGATTATAAGACGCAAAAGTTTCCCTCTAAACTTCAGATAAAGTGTTTTCGGGTAGAGAACAAAAAAACTGAACAAACAGAAACGTGTGGGCTCCATAATCACCTCTTATTAACAAATTAGCATGAAAGTGCTTTACTGAAAATAAAATCATGCAAATGAAGTGAGGAAAAAGGAGAGCGCTAAAGTAAAGTGTGTGTGTGTGTGTGTGTGTGTGTGAGTTTGTACCTGCCCTGCAGCTTGTATACTGAGAATAGCCACTCGGGTGTCTGGATCGTTCTGGAAGCGATGGACCAGTTGGATCCTTTCTGCAGATGGAACGCTGCCGTCGATCCGGATATAACCAGCCTAGAAGTTTAAAATAGTGAGAAGGTTCGGTGTTTATAAAACTACAGGAAAAAACAATTCAGATCAATTCAGCTACTTACACACACACACACACACACACACACACGTATTTATATATGTGTACATACATAAATACACACATACATACACACACACACGTATATATATATATATATATATATATGTACATACATAAATATACACATACATATACACACACACATATAGTAATCCCCAACTTTTCACGGGGGAGCACCCGCGTATATATTGAAAAAACGCATATTTGCAGTTTCCGCGTTATTGCGGGGATTTCTGCGTAAAACGATGGTTCTTGAAAAAATCTGTGTGAATGAAGCCGCGACTCCTGGGTCGCATGAAACTGGGGGATTACTGCATATATATATAGACTGTAGCCGATCTAGAAGCTACGCGGAGCAAGCACTTAGACACTTCAAACTCTACAGGAGTTCGATCTCCAGGAGACCTTTCCAACAAGTAGATCAGGGGTTATTACCCATTTTTCACTCGACGCAGGTGCTCTTGGAAGGTAACCCCCGCCCCCCCCCCAAAAAAATGGGGAATACTGTGCATGTATGTATGTCTATATATATATATATATATATATATAGATAGATATGTGTGTGTGTATGTATATATACACACATACTGTACATTGATAAATATACATACATTATTTGAAATAATCAAATGTGCTGATGATATAATTTACTATGAGGCCGTAAATAAGGCACTTCACTAAGGCTTCGCTACTGCATGATGCAATACAGGAACTCCAGTGGAACTACACTATACGCTTTAGCCTTATCACAATCAAAACCTGCCATAATATAGACGTAATCTTCAGGTTAGGCGCTCTTCACACACGCAGCTCTTAAAAGGATTTTACTGTGATACACATCAATACTTGCCATAAAATGCAGTCAAATGCTACGTGATAGCCTCCAGCTCTTTCATTTCAGAATCGTGTGAAAACACACACCACACTCGGGGTAGATCCTTTCTGTCTCTCTCTAATATCACATACTAAACGTGACTGCAGTCTGGCAGCTTTCCGTTTTTTTTCCTGGGCACCGTCTTGTGCAGAACCGCTTTCCTTTTAATTCCCATTAAATTTCCAAAAAGGGCAAAAGGGCTTGTATGGAAGGGTCTCTACACTATTAGCGTTATCACCGGGAGCCTCGACTTCACTGCCTTTTTAAACACACTTCACCTTCTGACCTGCTCCAACCCAACATCTCTCAGGTGCCGCTTTAAGGCCTTGTTCAGACAGACAGCTCTTATCAACTGACTTGAGCAAGACAGACTTTCTGAAGGCTGAATGACAAAAGCCAGAAGAAATCCAACCTTTAGCCAATCAGATTTAAGCCCCATTTGTAGATTCCTGGACATGCTAACCATGTTAACCAGTGAAGTTCAGTAAAGATTTGAATCGGGTTTTTTTTTTCATTCATCGATTTTTTTCACTAACTACAAGCAAATAAGCCTTGAATTGATCAACTGGCTCTTATTTTTGAAGGCCAATTTTTTGCAGTGTATTTATTTGTCTGAATTTAAACTGTTGTATGTGCTACACAAAAGGATAGATTCTTAATTAAAAGCGCCTCATTGTACATCATTCCTACACTTTATTTTGTGTCAGCATATTTTATTATCATTTTTGTTTTATCCTTTACTTTTGTCAGAGCCCAAATTGAATTTTGGCTAAATTTCACCATCAAAACATTGATTCGGGACGGATTACTTATTGTTTTTTAATGTATCTTAACCATGTTAACCAGTGAAGTTCAGTAAAGATTTGAATCCAGACGTTTTTTTTTTCATTCATCTTAAAAATGAGTACTTCAGGTCTGTACACAAAGGCAAAATCTCCCAAAGCTCATTTTCCATGTTTCAAGTGAAAACATCTCGTCGCTCTTAATTCAAGACAAAGTCGCCCAAAAAGCAGAACCTCCTCGAGCTAAAAAGACTAGTTTTTAGACAACATGTCATGGATTTCTTGAATAGTGAGATTGTCTTTTAAAAATCTTATTTCAAGTGGAATTTGAAATAAAACAAGTTTTTTTGACAAGCCAAGATGGTTTATATCCGGGAAAGAGACAATTTATCTTGTTTTAGTAAAAAAAAACCCATTTAACTAGTATTGAGACGAGCTTATCTTTCAAAAGCTCATATATGATCTTATTTGAAGAAATCTTAACGAGTCAGTTTTCAGTTCCATTGGCAGATATTTTCACTAATTACAAGCAAATAAGCCTTGAATTGTTCAGTTGGTTCTTATTTTTGAAGGCCAATTTTTTGCAGTGTATTTATTTGTCTGAATTTAAACTGTTGTATGTGCTACACAAAAGGATAGATTCTTAATTAAAAGCGCCTCATTGTACATCATTCCTACACTTTATTTTGTGTCAGCATATTTTATTATCATTTTTGTTTTATCCTTTATTTTTGTCAGAGCCCAAATTTTGGCAAAACATTGATTCGGGACGGATTACTTATTGTTAGAAAAAAATATATTTTTGTGGTCGAGTCGCCTCTGTAATGTGCGTGGAGAGAGAGAGAGGATGGTCGAGCCGCCTTTAAAATGTTTGCTGGAGAGAGAGTCTGCGAGGTCATGGCTATGGAGGCTGGAAAGGGGGAAAAAGGCCAAGAAACTCATTAACAGGCTTAAAAAGCAATTCGTGGAGTTCACCTAGACGGGAAATAACGTGAATTTTTGAATGTCCGAAAAGAGGGCTAACAGAAGGGCCTAGCTGCGGTTGTGATGTCACAACCACGATGAGTTGAGAATGTACTATTATTATAGCTGTATGGACCAAGAACTGAAAAGCACATGGTCAAATTTTGTGGGCGTCTCTCACTGTAAGGGAACCCTCCATTCAAAATTAATTTTGATGACTAAGGTTCCGACAGGCCGCCCTGTAAAGGGAGCCAGGCCTCACGCGCCCTCTCTGTGTGGGACAGACGTTCGGTGGTAGGAGGGTTCTGCCTCCAGTGCGGCTGCCTACGGCACAATCGTCACCAAGTCGTTCGGTGCGGCCCTAACAAACAATTCATGCGATTCATGTGATTCACGCCCTGCTCTTTGCCGAATGGGCGCTTTACAAAAGCGAGAGCGTCGTAGGCTGCAACAAGTGTGTTTTAACAGATGTCTGGCCGTTCTAATGAGCGCGTGTCTTGCCTCTCTCTCTCTCTGCGCCGTTCTTTGGCCAGCTTGGTCGACTTTCTTCCTTTATTTCGCCTCCCGCTCCACGGAGGCTTCTTTTTTTAGGACTTTTCTTGCTAATTGGTGCTTATGAAATCTTAAAGGGAACAAGAGCATTCACACCAAGAGGTGTGATCCCACACAAACACTCGCGCGCGCACTTTCTTGCGCTCGCTCTCACACCCCTCACAGCGAAGAAGGCAAGGTTGGGAAAGGAGTGGAAGTAAGTGGAACAGGGGAAAGTTTCAGAGTTTTCAAAGTGTGTGTGTCTGTGTGTGTTTGGTGACAATATGGAGACTGGATTTGAAGGTGATTCAGTTATAAAGAGACAATGAACATCCATTTGCTAAATGGCCAAAAGTATGTGGACAGTTGATTAGGAAACCTATATGAGCTCATTGGACATTCCATTCTAAAACCACAGACATTAATATGGAGCCCCTTTGCAGCTGAACAGCCTCCAGTCTTCTGGGAATCTGTGCTCATGCAGTCTGAAGAACATTTGTGAGGTCAGACAATGAGATTAGACAAGAAGGCCTGGCTGGTTCAGGTCAGGCCACAGGAGTTCCTTCACACCAACTCGTGTCTTCATGGGCCTGGCTTTGTGCACAGTCACGCAGGAACAGGTAAGGACTTTCCCCGAACTGTGGTTATTAATTAGGAAACAATCCATAGGCTTTTGTTTTTGCTCCATCACGTTAACCCACCCCTCCCCCCAAGTATCAGTCCTGCACCTGTTTTCAGGCATCCATGACTTTATTTGGTCTGTTAAAATCCCACCCAGAGAGTCACTTAGAATTGTTTGGCCATAAAACCAATGAGTGAGTGAGTGAGTGAGTGAGTGAGTGAATGAATGAGTGAGTGAGTGAATGAGTGAACAAATGAATGAATGAATGAGAGAATGAATGAGTGAGTGAGTGAGTGAAAGAGTGAGTGAGTGAATGAGTGAACAAATGAATGAATGAATGAGTGAATGAATGAGTGAACAAATGAATGAGTGAATAAATGAGTGAATGAATGGGTGAGTGAATGAATGGGTGAGTGAATGAATGAGTGAACAAATGAATGAGTGAATGAATGAGTGAATGAATGAGTGAGTGAATGAATGGGTGAGTGAATGAATGACTGACTGACTGTGGCTGTCTCTGTCTCACTCTCTCTGTGCAAAAGTTTGGGTACACGCCACTTCTTGAACAGCGTCCAAAAATTGCTCTTTTTACTGCTCATTCAAAACGAATGCAGAGCAAAAGTTACACAAAGAGACACAGAGCGGCTCAGTGGTTTGAGTTTGTTTGTGCATTCAAATGTAGCCAAAAGCTAAAATGTAGCCCTGCTCACCTACCTCTGATGGAGCAGCGGAACTGTGGCACGCAATCACTTTGTGTTTTCTTACAGAAACGCATTCTAGTTTAACACATAGCTCACAGTAAGACATACTGAGTCCTAAATCACAGCGACAGCTCTGTGGCACCGTGATGAAGCTCTTGGTAACATCTGCTGTACGTGGAAAAAATATGTATGTTTGCAATATTCCTTTCAAAAACCAACCGGAGCTGCACTACGGGAAACTGGCGAGGCCAAGTTGCCAATGACATTACAGCATACATTTCAACATTAAACTGAATATTAAAAGTCTAATTCCTCATGTGCTGCTATCCACCCCCCCCCCTCCCCCCTCCTCCTCAAAGCTAACTGGACAATTATTGTTTTTCGGAATGTTTATGATAGTTTATTTGTTTTTTACCTCTACAATCTGGGCTTGTTTTGTTTTTAGCACCAGCGCTACCTGATCAGAAATGCTATGTACTGTGTGTGTAAGCCTAGCGTGTGAATAGGAGAGTCCACAGACTCCTGACAGCCTTTAGAAGCTGGGGCTCAGCTTGAGACACAGCAGGGACAGAATAAAAAGTCTAGGCACAGTCTTAGCGAGGACACCTGCAGGAGAGTGTGCTTTCCTCAAAGACACAGCACTCTTTCTCCCTCTACTCCATTTCCACCAGCGCATACACACACACACACGCATACGCATACACATATACACACACACACACACACACACACACACGCATACACATACACATACACATACACACATATACACACACACATATACACACACACATATACACACACACATATACACACACACATACACACATACACATACACATACATACACACACACATACACACACGCATACACACAAACACGCATAA
>JBBPDE010022874.1:0-23962 GCA_037974605.1 Nannopetersius ansorgii
CTCTCTCTCTCTCTCTCTCTCTCTCTCTCTCTCTCTCTCTCTCTCTCTCTCTCTCTCTCTCTCTCTCTCCCCCTCTCCCTCTCTGGCCTTTATCGATCACTGCGCCCTGGTTGGAGGCGGAAGGAAGAAGGAGGTAGGAGAAATGAGAGCAGTTAACTAGTTGTTTTTCTGAAACAGTTGCTCTCTTGTACACTTCTTAAAGCAGGTGCTGCGCTCCTGGAGCTGAGTGGGAGGTTGAGGCGTGGGTGGGGAGAGGATGGGCGCTGTGGAGTTAGATATGAGCGCGCGCTGCTGATCTCTCCCACAGTGCGCGCGGACCGGTTGGATGATGTTCTCGGGGTGCGGCTTGGTGGTCCTGACCGCCATGCTGATAGTGTTCGCTTCTCCAGTGACTCTTGGGCCGGTGCCCGACCAGTACTCCCGGGGTGTGGTGAGTCCTGTCCTTTTTTGAACTCCATCTTCCTACGAAACGAACCCTCTTAATTTTACCCTTTAAAATTACTTTCATTTTGATATTTGGAAACTAATGCTTTATTAATGCCTTAAGATTAAGAGGTTTTCACTCATGCCTTAAATCCACATTTAAGGTAAAAATAATGGATCGGTTCACAAATAAATGGCCACTTAATTCAAATTAAGGTGTCTTGTGTATTTTCAGGAGTAAATTAAGGTAGTATTATGCAAAGTTTAATGACACTGTGTTTCGCCTCCTGCGCACACGGATAACGGACAGCTTTCTCTCCACCCTAACGCTAAACATAATGTACTTAAAATTTCCTGGAAATTAAGATCGAATCCATTTATACTATGTGGACAAAACTACTGGGACATCTGACCATTTCACCAATGGGGACTATAACATCTTCCATTCTCCTTGGAAGCATTTCTAGAATATTTTCTAGAAGAGTTTCTGCGGGAATTTGTGTTCATTCAGTCTATGGAGCATTTACGAGGTCAGGCTCTCATGTAGGACAAGAAGACCTGGCTCACAATCTCTGTGTGAGTTCATCCCAAAGGTGTTGGATGGGGTTGAGGTCATGGCTCTGTGTGGGCAAGTGAAATTCCTCCACACTGAACTCATCAACCATGTTCATCCATCTATCTATCTATCTATCAATCTATCTATCTATCTATCTATCTATCTATCTATCTATCTATCCATCCATCCATCCATCCATCCATCCATCCATCCATCCATCCATCCATCCACCCACCCGTTCATCTTTCTGCCCATCCATCCGTCTTTATATCTATGTGTCTGTTCATCTCTCTATCTGTCTGTTTATTTATCCATCATCTGTCTGTCTCTATCCAGTCTGCATTGATCTATCTATTCATTAATCTGCCTATACACACAATCTTTAACTCTTATAAAAGCATGCATATATGAGCCCTTACTATGTATGGCAACATTATTCTGTCTTTTTATACTTTTAGAATTTACAATAGTATAGTATACTCTATTGCAAAATTGAAAGCAGTATTACTGAAGATTTAAAGAGCTCATATGATAGTCAACAGCATCTTCCTTCCTTTTTGAAAATAAAAGTGTAATATGATATGTAAGTTTCACAACCTCCCTGCTCACCACCACCTACCATAAATGGAAAGAAGGATGAAACACTAGATGGTTTTGAATTTGTTTTCACAGCGACGAATGCATTTACATTTATCCACCTATTCGGTCTACAGCCGTTCAGGCCCCCCATGTACTATGTGGCATAGTACAGGACAGCCAATCAGAACAAAGTCCGTTTACATAGAACAGACAAAACAGAACTGGGTGCAAAGCTAAGCTGGTTAGAACTAAATTTATTCAAGTTAAAAGCCAACCTCTGCAATAGGGTTGGAGAACCCACTGCAGCCACCTGCTACAGCTCTAGCTCTAGAGTCAAGGCTGCAGAGATTATTTTATATACTATTTGGTTGTAAGTTTTTGTGGTTGATCAGTTGCTCTGAAGTGGGGAGGCCAGTTTATGCAAATTGGTCAAAGCTCACTTGCCTTTCAACTTCCCTCCTGTGTCAGGACTGGCTGAGTAGATATGGGTACCTGCCCCCTCCCGACCCACGAGCTGGGAAACTGCAGACCAAAGAGGGGATTGAGAAGGCCATCAGACAGATGCAGAGGTTTGGAGGCCTGCAGGAAACCGGAAACCTCGGTAAGTGTGTCCCTTTTAAATTTGTCCTTCTTCCTCATAGAGGTTACACACAGTTGTGTGCATCGATTTAGGCATCCCTCTTCCAATGACCTGTTTTTGTGGATTTTCGAAGTGTAAATAAATTACACATCTTCTACTTTTGCACATATAATACACACTTACTGTTTGTTTGTTGAATTTATCACAACAGGGCGTATTTATGATGTGTTTATTAGAACTTACCTATAAAAATGTGACAAGTGGATTGATTTTTTTATTAAATAGAGACTCCAGCCCTCCTGCTCAAACACTCCTGATAATTGGCAAGATTGAGGAGGGGGCTCACCAAACACCATACATGTATATACATCCCAAGAACAGGCCAATTCATAAGAATCACAGCACAGTTTGCTTCCAATTGTTATTTTGCATATTTGCATAAGTAAGAGGATGAAAACACAATAGCTGAGTGATACATAATATTACACAAATTGACAAATAACAAGTTAAATGCTTGTTGTAAGCTGGGGAACTCCTTTAGGTTGGCTGATACCTTCAGAAACAAATCAGGACATGTATCCTAAGCTATTTATTAATGAATTTATTACAATTTCATGCCTACCTCAGGCAGCGTTTCTGGACAAAAATGTATCCTTAGATACACCATTAGGTAAAGTTGCATGACTGCGTAGATTCTCCACTGATAATCCTTTCTCCTCAGGCAGCACCATGCTTTTATCACGCCCTGAACACATGCATTAGGAGTGTCCATTTCTGGAATCCATATATTGATCCAGGCTCTTCCCGTTTCGGCTTTCTCTCTCCAGACGAGGCCACTCTGAAACTGATGTCCACTCCGAGATGCTCACTGCCAGACATCGTAGGCACGGAGGACATGCTGAGGAAGAGGAGGAAAAAGCGTTATGCTCTGTCTGGGCTCCGTTGGGAAAAGACGAATCTGACGTGGAGGTTTGTGCATTCACGTATTGACGATCTCGCCATCACTCACACATTCATAATCTGCATCTCTTACCTACATTACACTAAAACTCATGAATGTTATTCTCTTTTTCTCACCCCCTCTTCACAGTGTGATGAGTTACCCCACTCTCAGGTCTGTCCTAAATCCTGATCTGGTGAAAACGTTAATGTTTCATGCCCTTAAGGTCTGGAGTGACAACACCAACATCCAGTTCCGTGGCGTCGCCTCAAGTGAGGCCAATCGGGCAGACATCAAAATCTCATTCGCCCAATCCCTCCATGACGATGGCTATCCATTCGATGGTAAGGGAGGCACACTCGCTCACGCCTTCTTCCCTGGGGCCTCCGACATTGCTGGGGACACGCATTTTGACGATGATGAGACTTGGACCTACGGGGCTCCTGATGGCGATGGTACGGACCTGTTCACTGTTGCCGTCCATGAGTTCGGCCACGCCCTGGGCCTCTCTCACTCTTCCTCGGATCCCTCCATCATGAGGCCATATTACCAAGGCCCTGTCGGAGACGTTAGAAGCTACATGCTTCCCGTGGATGATCTACTAGCCATTCAAACCCTGTATGGTAAGAGATTTATCAGCCTGGGTGGTGCTATAGAAGTTCTTCTGTAACCAAAGCATTACACAAATGAGATTAAAACAATCTCGTATCATTTCATTTTTTCCCCGCCTGTTATAATTTGTGGTTTCATGTATCCAAATGTCTTCATTTCAACAACCTTTCTTTATCTCTTAGAATTAAGCAGGTATTTGCAAATGAGCTTTGTTCTGATTGGCAGACACTGCTTTTATCTTAAGCATGAGTGCGTGAGACTAAACTGATGCAGGCAAAGATTTGTAAATGTGGTAAATAAAAAAAGAAAAAGTTTTCACGGTCACTTAAAGCATTCACTATTCTAAGTAACACATGGCTTTTGTGTGTGTGAAAAGTGTTTAAATGTTCTTAGAGTCTGGTCATGAAATAATGGCTTCAGTATCTGAGTGGTGAGCTTAATCTCCTAGAGATACATTTTAGATTTAGCCATCAGCTGCACGTCTCTCCGTTAAGCCCTCTTTGCTGGTAAAAGCCTTACTTCCATGGCCTACGTAATGCATGGAGTCATTTCGGATTCATATGCCTCTGTACCCCTTGACTGCAGGAATCAAAAGAAATAGAGCCACAACTCCCCCTGGTGGTGGGACCACATCACACCTGCCTGAGCTACCCAAAACCCCGCCACCAAGACCGCCCCCACAGTGAGTAGCATGTATAGGCATTTACACATGACTGCAAGAAAAAGTCACAAGAGTTACTCAGCCCTATTGTTCTTTCACAGGCCTGACCCTGGATATGAGGACCGCTGTGAAGGAGACTTTGATGCTGTAGCAAATATCAGGGGAGATGTGTTCTTTTTTAAAGGTATTCAGTCTTAAAAGAGATCAAATAAGATTAGATTTGTCAGTATTGTGGGCATTATATGAAATATAATATAAATCTAAACATGTAATTTGTGTGTATACAGTAAACCACTGCGACTTCGCGGTTCTGAGTTTGCGAGTTTGCGGATATTTTCTTAGAACCGAACTAATAATTGTTTGCGGAAACCCCGCAAATTTATGGAAACCGCAGACATGCTCCAAATTCTTTTGCTTTTTTTGTATCATGCATTTAAATACTAAATTATTAATACAAATATAATTTACTAATTTAATAACAAATATTAACTATTAAATATTAAGTCAATTTTTCCATGACAATTTCCATATAAAATATAACAATACATATTTTGGTACTGTCGACAGAAGACAAGAAAGCACGCATTGGGATGAAGAAATACCGTTGTCTTTAGAGGCAAAAGATTTGAAAGCAGCCAATCCGAGAGCATTATTCATTTCTCCTTGCTGCTGATTGGCTGCTGCCTGATGACGCATCTCTGGAAGATGCAGTACATTTTAATGGTTAAAGGTTAATGTGTAGGGCTGAGTTTAAAATGAAATTAAAGTGTTTTAGGAGCATATTTGGGGGCATTTTTAGGGTTTACACTATAAAAATTTGAATTTTTAGACATTTTTACCACATCCCAAAACTTTTCTCACAGTTTGCAGGTGCTCTTGGAACGTGACTTCCACGAATGTCAGGGGCTTACTGTATGTGTGTGTATGTACACAGTGGGTATCTTTAAATGCTTAGGTGCAGCAGATTAAATACTGCAACAGAAAATTGCCCATATTTCATACAGTAATATTGCACCAGAAATATTGCACATTAAAATTCAGAGATATGCATGAAATATCACACATTTTGAACTTATCGATTCTTATACATTATCTTTAACTTATACATTATTAGTTTGTGGATGTGTACGTGGTTAACTGCAAGATATTTGTTGTAGAGTTTGAGAGTATCTGGAAATAAACAATGTCCTCTAATATGATGTCATGAGAGGTCCCAACAGCATTGTGTGTTTTTGGTCTGGGTGGGTTTTAGGGACGTATTTCTGGAGAATGGAGCGAACAGGCTCCTTAGTGTCCCTCTCCCCTGCTCACATCAGTAACTTCTGGATGGGACTGCCGCCTGATATGACGAAGATAGACGCCGTTTACGAGAGAAAGACTGATAGCCACATCATCTTCTTCATTGGTTAGTGAGAGTTATATAGCACTATAGTCATAGAGCCATTTGTTCAGAAACACTAGATAAGAAAAAGGGAGATGGAAGAAAAGGCGTTTGGGAAAAGAAATCCCCTCAAGAAAGATATTTTTATAAAATTTTTGTATTTATTTAATACATAATTTTCCCATTTATTGTGTATCACTTCCTTTTAACTAATGTGTAAAATGTGTGAGTTTTATCAAACAGACTTTTTTGGCTGATATGTCCCACCCAAAAAACTGATTTTAAAACAGATTTTATTGTCATCACTGATTTAAAGTTACCACTGTCCCTAACTCTGTTCTCCCTAAAATCTACCAATAGTTTTTTTTTTACTCTGCCATGTTATTGATGTATAGGTGTGTGGCCTGCTTTTCACTCTCAAGTATTTTAATGTGAAACAACCCTTCTCCTGACCCATAAAACCCTTTACAAAACTCTTATTCTTCCCCTTGTAACTTCTCAGTGCATTGAAAGAACCACTCTGTTGAGGAAAATGATATTATCTTTGTGATCATTTAGCCACTGGCTGATTTTGTGTGTCCTTTTGGTGATTTTGGTGTTTATGTATCTGACCTCCCTCTTAGGTTCCCAGTTTTGGGTATTCAAGGACACAGTGGCTCTGCCTGGGTATCCGCGGCGCATTTCGGAGTGGGGCATGAGAACTCATGATGGAAGGGTGGTGCAGAAAGTAGAGGCTGCCTTTGTCTGGGCTCACAACGGGAAGACGTATCTGTTCAGTGGTGGAGAATTCTGGAGGTTCACTGAAGTTCAGGGAGGCTGGGTCCCACGGCCAGACGCAGAATACCCCAAAACTGCCTCGCTCTGGAAGGGAGTGCCCAGCGACCCAGATGACATCATGAGTTGGGGCAAAGGTAAAGATGCGAGGGTTCTACTCTCATACTGAAACAGAGATGCTAGCACAGTCATTTTTTTACACTAAACATGTGAACACCTTTTAAATTCTCTATACCTTTATATGTGCAACTGTGACTGACTAGGAGTTAACTTATATCAAAAGGGACTAAATCCTTGGCCAAAGATAAATTTCTACAGAAATATATATAAACAGTGTTCATAGTTCCTGAAACCCAGGAGCGAAGGACACTGGGCAACTCCATATTATGTGTTTGGTGGAGGGAGGGGTGGGGTGGGGTGGAGGTAGCTCAGTGGGTAGGATTCTTGCCTCCTCACCAAGAGGCCATGGGTTCGAATCCTACCTTCAGCATACCACCACTGGGTCCCTGAGCAAGACCCTGAACCCTAAGTTGCTCCAGGGAGACTGTCCCCTGTAGGGAGGGAATGGAAGCCACATTGGATAAAAGCGTCTGATAAATGCTGTAAATGTAAATGATGACCATCCATACTGTCCACATACTTTTGCCCCTATATCGTGCCTTTGTTCATGGAAACACACACAGAAACTTTGCTGGGTTGCCCACAGAACACCTCTACTAAACCCAACGCATATTAATTTTCTTAAGTTTTATTTTTATATCCATAGTTGTGCACTTGTATGCAACTTTGTGATCAGTTGATCAGGAATATATATTTTTTAATGGTCAAGGGACTTCTGTAATATATGGAGAGACAGAGAGAAAATGGTCGAGTTACATTAAAAATGTGTGTTGGAGAGAGAGACTGTGATGTCACGGATATAGGTCATGGGAACGAACAAAAAAACAAAAAATCCAAACACTAAAGCTCAGGTCAGTTATATAATAAAAGACATGCATCACTGTTTGCTGTGGTTTAATTAAAAAGCAGCCTGTGAATGATGCTTCACATTTAGCAAAGTGAATAAATGTCTTATTTGGTGGAACGCTAAAGCGCTGGTCTCAGAATTAGACGATCAGGGTTCAATCCATGACATGAGCAAACCTCTGTCTCTAAACACTGTTTTTATAGCAGTCACATTGTGCATTTTCTCTAGGAAATGCATCTAGCTGGCATTATCATACGGTATGTATTCCATTATCTTCTTTTCCCCCTCCTTCTATGCTTCCACAGCTGGAGATACATATTTCTTTAAGGGCAACTCCTACTGGGTTCTAACAAGTGGAGGAATGGACCAGGAAGTTATCGTTCCCAAATCAATTGCAGTTGATTGGATGTTTTGCTCTGCACCACATCCCACCAAGTCATCAGCCAATCCGCGCTCAGGAGGAGCCGAGTGCAACTGTGACATGAGCGGAGCTTCCAGTCTTACTGAACCTTCACTGCTGATCGCCATCCCACTTTTAATACTGCTTCAGTGCCTCAGTCAGCTGACTTAGGCTGAACACTCGGTTTATACGGATAAAAATTCACAGTATTTGAAATAATGCTATCCTTCTTTGCCATCAAATAATACAGAGTACAAAAAAGAATGCACAAAATTCAGGCTTTACAAATACGGTTACCACTGTTTTTGTAGCTATACCTCATATTTTTATTCGAGTTTATAGATAAAAGTGGGTCAGTGTCAGAATGGACACTTGGATGGGTTGCTGCACGTGCAAAGTCTCGGCCCTTTGTGCAGGGGGCGGGTAATGTATATACATATGTGCAAATGAGCTCTGTTGTGACTGGCTGCCCCTTATTGTGCTTTGCTTAGAGCGCAGACTGGACTGATGTGGGCTGAATAAGTGGGCATACACAAGTGTTTGTTTCTCAAAATGAGTTATTTCAAAATTCATAGACTGGTGTACCTACACCATGATCTTATTTAAAAATAAATTTGATATGGGCCCTTTAGCACAGACCACTAAGAGTAATGAAGGATTGAGTTTCAGATTAGTGTGTGTGTGAATGTCTCCAACACACCAATTCAACAGGGGGGTTAACTGGGAAGCTATATAAAGGATGTTTGGGAAATGACCAGACTATGCAGGATTCTGGCCCTCATGGCTGGTGTTGCTTAGTAATTAAAAATATTTTTACTGTCTATAAGGTATGCTTAGATTCTTCTTGTTCACAGTTTGAACAGAAACCCAAAATGGGTTGCTGTGATGAGGACTTGCTCTAGTGGTTCTAGGCTGAATGGTACCCTGGGAAAACACTTGCCCCTGTCAAACCCCATGCTTTTTCTGAGCATATGTGCCAGTCCCAGCAAGAAAGGAGTCCTAAATCCACCACCAGCTCCAGACTGTCCTACTGGAGGTTGTGGAACCAAATTACCAATACTATATTTGTGACCGCTGGCACCCCCGGGATGCACATGGATACGGTCTTCGCTGACTTGACACTATGCCGAGAAACAGACACTGATGTTTGTAGTTTGAGAACCAAACCAATGATCATGACCGATTAACTTTAGACAGTCTCATTTGCATGAAGGCACTTCCCTTAGAGATTCACTTTGCCTTTTATTCTGCTGGTTTGCATTTGTGGCCTTATTTAAACCAGTTTGCCCCAAGGACTCCACGGGCAGTTTTTGGCAACATGAGATCAAACAATTCGCACTTAATTAAAGGAATGATTTCATGTGTTTCTCTGCACCTTTGTCATGGATTAGCTTCTCTTTATACCCTAGAACTAAATGGGCTTTTACTGGACCTGTAAGACGCTCAACCAATTGTAGTGTCCAAAAGGAAGCAGATTTTCAAACATTCAAATTCACTCAACTAGTAAACTGTAGCCTCAAATACCAAGTGGGACAAACCAGTTTGATTTAAGAATGTTAGCTCATCCCTGAAATTTTGTAAAAGTGCAACAACCTATAAATAAGTGCGACCTGTGGAAATAGTATTACATTCTGAAGCAATTTCATTAAAACATGTATTTTTATTTGTTAGCAAGGTAAGAAATGCACCAGTCTCCATTGCTTCTAGCATGGAGTGTGTGCACATTACAAGGACACAAATCGTAATCTCCAAAACAGTTCCAGGTCCATGTTTACCACAAGCCACAGTACAACAAACATCATCTTTTATCAGTCCGAGATCCTGCAGTATGAGAGGAGCTCGATCCACTCACATACAGGAAAATCAGGCCTCATCCAGAACACATTCCTAAGCAGAACAAGACATTTCCAGCACTATACAGCAAACCACCTGCCTTAGTCAAATTTAAAAAAAAACCCAAGTAGAAGGAAAAAGTGTGGAACACAAACACCATACAAACAAGAATGTTACATGCACTTCATAAAATGTCATTTTTTCACCTAGATTATATGAAAAGGTGCTATAAGTTACTACCATGTGCAAAAGCATTTGTGTGAAACCTAGAACCAATAGAAGGTGGCATACAAAAGTACTAAAATAAAGATGGTGTGGAAAGGCTGGGCAGCTACAGACTTAGACTTCAGACCAACTCTGCTACCTTCCTCCTGTGAGGTCACAATCCTCTTGTTCAGGGGCTGAGTGTGCCTGAAGTTGTTGGTCATCAGTGAAGAGTTGGTGCTGTTGCTGATGTACAATGTAGTGCTGAAGAGGTCAACCTAGCGTGAAAAACAGGGTTTAAGTAATAGGAGACAAACTTTCCATCTTTCCTTCATCTTAAAACAAATGCAGGGAGGCATTCCATTGCTCCACATAAGTCACTTTACTCAATGAAATTAAAGCTCCTATACAGCTTTTTCCTAAAGAGCAAAAATAAACACCAACCAGCCACGACATTAAAACCTGATGAATCACTTTGGATGTCCTTATGCCACCAAAACACCAGACATGTCAAGGCATATGCTCTGAAGTTCTGTGGTATCTGCCCCAAGAGCTTATCCTTTTAAGTCTTCGAAGTAGCAAGGGCCTCCATAGATCAGACTGGTTTGTCCAGCACATCCCACAGATGCTTAATCCAATTGAGATCTAGGGAATTGAGGTCAAGTCAACACCATGTTCAACAATATGTGCAGTGTGATGTCCTGCTAAGAGAGATCACTACCATTAGAGAACACAGTCACCATGGAGGTGTTCTCAATCAGCAGCAATCTTTAGGTAGGTGGTACAGGTCAAAGGAACATGCACATGAATGCAGGACTCCGGGTTTCCCAGCATAACACTGCTTCAGACTAGGCCAACTTCTTCCATTGGTCCAAGCTCACATGCCTATGGGCATTCATTGGTAGACAGGGGTCAGCATGGGTACTCTGACCCATCTGCAGCTACACAGACCCAAATACAGCAAGCTGTGATGCTCTGTGCATTCTGACCTTTTCCTATTATAGCCAGCATACATTTCAGCAGTTCAGCAGTTGATATAGTAGCTCCTCTGTCATATCAGGCCAGATTTCCAACACAACGCCAAGTGACTTATGCCACTCCCATGTTGCTTACCTCATGCCTCAGTGGATTTAATGTGGCTGATCAGCACAAAAAATCTAGTACGGTCATTGTTCAATACACTGATGTGAATTCAAGTGCTGCCCAAAACCTACCAAGTCACGGCTGACCCTGATGGGGTCTTTAAATACAGTCCACACCGCAGCTTCATTGCAGCTGGGGGCAGTCAGGGAGCCCAGGTAGCGATAGTATGTGGAACTGTTCACTCCTACAAGCAGACTGTCCATGGTGATGGGCTGGGTGAGAGCAACAGAACTGCCTGCAAAAGAACACAGGTTTGGAACAGCTGTAGGTGCTGCACCTCATTATGCAAGAATAGAACCTTATCTGCCCCAGCAGAGGTGCTAGGTCTCCAAACTGATCACCCTCTGCCTTCACACCCACTTCAACTCACAGCTAATTAGATGGATCAGTTGTGTTGAAAGGAGGGGAAACACTAATGGGTATGACAGGGAATACGTCAAGACCACTGCCTCCGTATGGCCTAGAACCACTTGCTTTTTGGTAAAAGGATCAGTTGTCAAGAGTTGTAATGGATCGAGTAGTGGTTGCAGACCTTCATGTTATGGTTTTGTTCTGTTGCCCCCAGTAGCATAAATGAAACTGCCCCAGATAAACTGAACACTGGTATAAAATACCTGTGGTTTTAAACCAACATTTATCCACCATTCTGACCCAATCATCCCAATTTCCCCCCCACTTTTCCCCATTTTCCTCCATCCAAAATTTTAACTGACATTCAGAGCAATCAGAAAGTTAAACCAACTATCTATGAAAACACCAAAACCCCAGTGATTACCTGCATAAGATATATTTGCTAGGTGGGATGCAAGAGTCTTCCAGCTGTCAGGTTTTCCTGTATCATTAGATGCCTGCATATGCAGAGCACAAGATTAAAAAAAAAACACTACCAAAGGCAAACGTCAAACCAGCTCTGACTGTACCTCAATAAAGAAAGCAAGGACAGCCACTCCAGTTGGATCTTGAAGCGCATCGGTAATTGAGCTGTACTTCTCATTAATGTTCACCATATGCAGCTAAAAAGGGACAGAGAAAGACACATAAAGGGCAATACACACAGAGACCTCTCTTAAATAAATCTCAATTTTACCTCCATTGGGTATCGTTTGCCATTAATGGCATGCTCAGATCCAGGCACAGAGCTGCTGTTGCCCCAGTGAATGTGAAACTGCCTGCTGTTGTACACGCCTGGAAGTGCACCACCTCTAACTGCCATCGTCCCATTCCTCAGCATGACCCTAACTGAAGGAGTAAGACAGCCTTTTAAAAATACTTATTCTTAGAGCACACAGCAAGTTCCAGACCAAGGCTGGGAGCTAAGAGCAGAAGTTATGGATCTATCGATGAACATCTGCATGCAGGGATGGACTTAAGGATGGAATATGGCCAGTACACACCTTCCCTGCCTGTGTTTTTCATTTCAGTCAAGGCAGTGCGGACATTAAAACCAGTGAAGTTCAACGAAGTCAGGTTACTATTGGCTTCCACCCTGGCAGTCACAATGTTGATGGGAGACTGACGTGCTCCACCACAGGAAGTGTTGGCAATTGAGGTCCAGGTAGAGTCATCTGGAACACGAAGGTGTTGGGTTAAAATGAAACAAATGTCTTGCTTAGCACTCTAAAAACTTTCTTCCAAATCGAATTCCAGTTTCTGGGCCTGTATTTCAAAGAGCTAGCACAAATTAACATAAGTATTCATTACTCTGGTCTGATTAGCATCACCAAGTGCCTTCAATTTTACATCGAGAGCCTTATGGCCTCTAACAGAACATGAGCCACTGACTAACATTTTGGCCTGGATCATACTGGATATTTTATAATAAATTGTGGTTAATCACAAAATGCTTTTAAAAAGATTCAGAACAAGTATTACAGGTCCTAGTGCCACACCAGCAGGAGTGTCCCTACAGTAAAGTCTCTACATTAGGAGTTCACCTCAATGAGTCATTGAGGAAACCTCTGAAGGGGTGCTTAAGGTGGTTCCTGGAAGTCACCAGAGGTTTTACAGGAGAATTTCAATATGCACTTGCTCTTGAATAGGCTAGCTTAAGGAAGCCAATTGCAGCAAATTAGGACTAAAACAAGGAGGGGGACAGATCTTTACAAAAAAAACACAGGGCCCTGAAATACATGGGGTGACCAGTCACTAGCCTTAGATACAGGGCTTTTTCTCTGATGCATCAATCGGGAACACCAGGGCAACCTCACACCTTCAGGACCAGAAAATGAAAACTCAAGGCCCAGATTTGAAGAGCCTTTAACCATGAAGGCGCCAACACAGTCCATGACCAAGAAGCTTTCAGATAAGCATTTACTAAACACTTTCACCCAGATTACACATTTGTGCCACATTATACAGGAAAATACTCACCACATGATGGTGAGTGATAGCACCAACCTGAAAAGAGACAAGAAAGTGAGCATGTAAACCTGCCTGCAAGGGTAGTACATCAACAACCATCAGCAGCAAAGTAGGATTTTGGGATTTGGCTTCTCACCCCCCCTTAAATAATGCAGCAATTACAGTTCCACACCATTTAAAGTGGAACAAATAAACCACCTTGGTGAAAAATGAGCATGTATAAGGTCATCTACTACTAGGTGCCTGCAGCACCAACCACCTACCTCCTGAAGGATCTGAACCACCATCTGTGGTCAAAAGCAACCAAACAGCAACACTCGGGAGCAAAGAGAGGATCTGGCAACAAAAGAGGTATATGACCAGACCTACTTTTCCCTATAGTAAGTGGTCCCAAATGTCCTAATTTCTTCAATAATTAAGGAACTTTTATTTCTCTCATAATGATTTGTAGAAACACGAGAACTGCTTGTATAACTGTCTTACCATGGTACTGCCCGGGCCGTTTCTCTACAGTGGTGTGGGGGTCAAGTTGAATTGACTCATTTTAAAGCCTAAAGCTGACCCCACCCTCTTTTCATCTCTTTCAGCTGTGTCTCACTCCCCTCCCTACCGGCCGCTATCTGAGCCAGATTAACACTATCTTTTCCCACCTTCACTATGTTCCATTTTTCTGTGAAATAACTTAATTCTTCCAGAATGTAAAATACTGCCAGTATTCATTTGTATTTCTAAATATATATTACATGTCTATTTATATTTAACTGGATTTTAGTCACCCTTAAGATGGGCATACCCATGGTCGCAAGAAAATTAAACCTGTTTTAATTCCTGGTGGCCCCTCCTGAGGGTATCGCACTGTTGATGCAGTGCCACACGCAGATTCACACTGCGCATGCGCAAACACAAACGTAGGGGAAAAAGATGAGCAGCATGTGTCGTGTATGGACGTACAGTGTGAGCAGTCAGATCGCATCAGAGCATCGGGTATACGATCGTATAGTCTGAGAACATGAATCGAGCTACTAACGTCTAACCCCTGCGATTCAGTCGTACAGTTTGAGCAAGAGCTGAATAACGCGACTTAAAAAATGCCCAGCTTTAGAGGATTACAGGTCCTTGCAGTGGCGCCCTCTGTCTCCTCCAACATAGAACTACAGAAACAAACCAGGTACTAGATGCGTCTTCGTTGAATTTTTGTAATTAGGGAAACTGCACATTTGATTTTTAGCTGAATTATTTCTATGAGAGAAAAAGTAAGTGTCATATGAAGTTTCGTTCATTCATCTACTCTGCAGCTCTTCAGATATAAGCAAGTATTCTCATTGAAAACAAAATACTGATTTACTTTTAAAAGTGTTTAATGGTTAGTCTTGGCATTTTGGTGGTAGTTAATGGTACCAGATTTCACATCAGTGTTGGTTGATGAATGTAACATAGTGGGAAATCTAAACTAAAACAGATTTGTTTTGGGCCCTTTCACCTCATGATAACCTGTATGTACACCTTCACTGTGAATGTGCTTAGTTTTAGACCCAAAGCTACTAAATCTCTCAAAAATAGTCATAGTTTAAGCAGGATTCAGTCCGTTCTAGATACATCACTAACTGTACAGCCATAGTATAAACATAGTCATTTTACTGACAATAGAGCCTTTGTATAAGCTGGTTTCAGTCAGTTCCAGATAAGTCACTGACTGTGGAGCTGTGGGTTTTGTTCAGTTCTTGACCCCTAACTGTTGATCCTTATTGTGAGCAGATTTTAGCACGTTCTAAATAAGTCACTGACTAGAGCAATAGCGTAAACAGGTTTCAGCCAATTCAAGATATGTATATAAACATAGTGTGAGCAGGTTTCAATCAGTTATGCTACACAAATATGCTATTACCATGTCAATGTCACTGCTGTGCTGAGGCTGTTCTACCAGCCAAATAATACCTGCTCACTGGTGGTCCTGTGGGGGTAAAGGGGGGCTAATAGATGATGCAGAGAAACAGTCTGTACAGAAGCGCTTTGTAGTTTACAGTTACACTCAGTGGAGCAGATAAAATGGATTATGGGTGTAGATTAACCTTCAGAAGGTACCAGTTAGTTATAAAATAGCTTTAATTATCAATGAAATATCCACAAACACATTGTACATTTATCATATATAAAAATGAAGATATTATTAGAATTCAATATGTTTTCAGTAACATGAAACTCATTGGCACAGCCTGAAGAGTTCAGTGGTTCACAATAACCAGTATAGCACACAGAAGAGTAGTGCAGCAGTCACTGACAGGGCCTGGCGAGGTGTGGATGCTGATGATATAGATGATACCGAAGGCTGAGATGTTATAACTCTGCCGTTCAGGGCCTGAACTCCTCTGAAGTTGTTGGTGATCAGGGAGCTATTCGTAGTGTTCGTGTACACAGTGGTGCTGAAGAGGTTAATCTTTTGGTAGAGAGAAGAAATGCAGATATACTCAATACACTTAAAAAAAACCCCACAAAATTTAAATAAAGGCGTGAAAAAAATGTTTTTCCATGTGTGTTGCACAGTCCTAGAAACCACATAAGCAAGTCTACTGGAGATTACTTTTCATTTTTTTGCATAATTATTTGGTTATGATGTAAACATTCAGAGTTCATGGTGGTGGTGAATGGAACCAGATGTCTGTTTTGAAAAGCTCCCTTTCAGTGTGGGGCACCCAGGGAGCAGAGTGTGGGGGTGGTACCTTCTTCAAGGGTACCTCTGTGATGACACTAGCAGTGCTGGGATTTGATTCCACAACCTCTCATTGCTGGGGCAACAGGAGCTTTGACATATTAACAGAGTTTTGAGAAACCTGTGACCTAAAACTAATCTCATTCATGGTGGGAGGATTACATGCAGGGTGCTGAGGCAAAAGAGTCCCCAAAGAAAATATATTCGTGTTGGAGATGTGGTGTCTGGTTCCCTTTACCACCACCGTAAGGTTGTTGGTGAGTTTCTCTAAAATGAATCTTTTTTGTCTCTTTAGGCCTAATAACTATGGTATATTTCAATACATTCTCTCTGTAGGAATCTTAGCTGGACCTACCAGCTCTTGGCTGACTTTGATGGGGTCTTTGAAGACAGTCCACACCACAGCTTCATTGCAGGACGGCGTGGTCAGGGAGCCCAGGTAGCGATAATATTTAGTCAAGTCCACTCCTTCAAGTAAACTATTCAAAGTGATCTCATGCATAATGTCCTGCACGCTTCCTGTAAAGAAATCCAAGTGGGACAGAGAAGTAAGGCAACGTCTCCTTGTTTCTTAACAGTAATTTAGGTCTGGCACATGAGGAACCTCTAGTGGCCTTAATTGCCTTAATTGCAGTTGGCCCTCACCTGGCCAAATTCTGGCTAAAAGGAAACATTTAACCATCAATACATCTGTTATTAACTCGCCTACTTGTCTCTAACAGCCATGCATCAGTAGTATTTAAAGCTGTTTAGAGTCTGGGAAAACTCCCTCCTGAGGATGCATCTTGAAGGTGTAAGTAACTTCTGAGTTTTTTTTAACTGCTTAAGGGTGGAGCAACTGGGAGATGGCTGTTTGTTTGTTTTTTCTCACTAGCTGGCCAAATCATCAACCTACAAGTTCATATTTTATCCACGCTGTTTCAACCTCACCCAAGCAGGTGTGACCTGATTTTTGCTTCTGTGTATAATGCCACAGGCGTAATGAAACATGATATTTCATTTTTATCATCTCACTCAAAAGGTGTGGTAAGGGATGGCATGGCAGAGTGGGGAGCGGTAGTTGCGGTGATGGCAAAGGTGCCTGTTTAAAAGGTAAAATAGAAGATTGAACTGGATCTTATCACAATGCAATAAACAATTTGGGGGTTTTTTTGGTCATCTCATATACAAATACCACCAGTAAACACTAGATGACAACAGAACAGCTGACCCCCTGATCCCCATGCAGATTGCATTGCAGTGCCTGCATTTTGTAAACAATGGCCTTAACATACGAGTGTGTTAGAGCAACCTGGGCATTTTTCAACCCGACTGAAATCACCCGAAATTGGCAGGACTCCACACAACCTCTGATTAGACTATATAAACTTTAGAAGCCATATGGCCCCTTAACTTCTTGTAGTGTATTACAACCTGCCATTGTGCCTGAATGGATTATGTAAATATTATAGAGCATAACAGTACACTTTTCACCCTCTACGCTCCCTCTATTACAGTCAGTCAGAATAACTGTGTAGATCATATAAACATTATAGAGCATTATTAGTTAGTTCAAGCCCATACAGAACCCATATAGATTGCCTTGCAGAGCTTGCATTTCAAAACAGTGGCCTAAACGTGTGTGTATCAGAGTGATGTGGGGAATTCTCAGAGTGAAATTACCCAAAAGGGCTGGTTCTCCAACATGGCTGACATTGATTGGACGTCAAAATTCAGAGACAAGACCTTTTGGTGGTGCCTTGCTTGAACACTCAAAAGAGCAAACAGCCCTCTGTGGTAAGCTTAGGAGCAACTGCTGTTGAACTACAGGTTTCTGCCACTGCTGTGGATTTCTTGTTTGAACTTTAAGATTGGCAGTGTGTGTGCAAATGTGTCCTGGGCCACAATAAATTGTATACAGCACAAAAACTGAACCTGGAACTGTACCTTTGCTCGTAATATTTGGCAAGAAAGAGGATAGCGTCTTCCAGCTCGCAGGTTTGCCTGTGTCATTGGTCGCCTAAAAATAAAAAAAAAAAAGATACAAAAATGTAATATCATCTCAAACACTTGAAACACCTGATAACCATCTAAGGCTCCTTACTTCAATGAAGAAACCAAGGACAGCTAATCCCTGTGAGTCCTCTAGAGCTTGGCTCACGTTTGCAAAGTTGGACCTGACGTTTACTATGTGCAGCTGAGAGAGAAAGACAAACATAAAGGAATGACTTTACTGAGCTTGTACTGACAGGTATTCAGCTTTTATTATGGCTTTGTGTTTTAGGCACCTCCATCGGATACTGTTTGCCATCCACGGTGTGCTCTGATCCAGGTGCTGAGCTGCCGTTGCCCCAGTGGAAGTGCAGCTGAGTGCTCTTGTACACGTCTAGAAGACCTCCCCCAGACACGTTCACCCGGGCGTCATCCAAGGTGACCTTCACTGTAGAAGCAAAGAAAACCATCTATTTTCAATTACTTTTTCTCCATTTATGACAGTTCTGATCACCAAAATATTTTTAATACTTCTCTACACCAATATTTATGTGTTGGCATATATGAGCTCTGTCCTGATCGGCCAACCTGCATTGTTTGGAATACATGGATAAGATTTCTGCTGATTCAGATTCATGATTCAAATTCAAAATGGAACATTTTTCTAGTTTCATTTCTATATTATATATATATATATAGGCCTAGAAGTGGGGACAGATCACAGTTCAGAAGAAGAAGCCCTCACCTGTCTTGCCGTCTGCATTTTCGATGTGCAAGACTGTGGAGTTGTCATTAAACCCAGCAAAAGTGAAGGCGGTCAGGCTGGCATTTGGCTGGATGTTGGCAGTCACAATGTTGACCGGAGACTGTCTGGTGCCATTGCAGTGCAGTGCAGCTATCGTAGGCCATGTGGTGTAATCTGAGGAAAGAGTGAAGAAGATTAGAGTCTGCACAGTTTTTTTAAGTTTCTGGGTCTGGTGTTCTGGGTATTCACTGGCTTGTGTGTGTATTAATTTATAACAGCTGACTGAAGCCTGGTTAAGTGGTATTTAACAATACTAGGACTGGACTCTATAACAGTGGCTCTCAATCTGGTCCACAGGGACTCCAGAGCAGTCCAGATTTTAAGCTCCAACCCCGCAAAAAAGGATAAAACAAAAATGTGGACCGCTCTGTTTGAGAACAACTGATTCATTATCTGATCTAGAAGGTCTTCAGGATTTCCCACTGTGTGTGGTAAGGCTGAACTGATGTTACATAGATTTGCCAAATGCTAATTAATTAATTACTTAGTTGATTGATTTTGTTAATTGATTAATTTGTTAATTAATAAGCGTACTTACTGCAAGATGGCAAGTCATAACAAAAGCCTGAAAAAGATCACATGACAAAAATGAATGTCATCTTCGTGATGAAACAAAACACAAATAAGTGATTAAGTAACTGGAGAAAAACAGTGCTGAAGACTGCAGTTTTTAAACATGACTCACCCACTGCTGAATCCTCACTCAGTACAGTGGGAAGCATACAGGCAGCAAGGAATGTGACGAATTGTGTGTTCATCTGGAAAAATAAAGCAATTTTATAGCAATAATAAAAATGTATCTGTAAAAATGAGTCGAAATAAAAATAAGAATAGTGATTTTCTCTAAAAAATATGAATTAAAATGGTAGTAGAGCTAGCTGGACTTGTCTCTGTAAAAATGGGTTACAATTTAAACTGGGACAAGTTATCTAAACCAAAATTACAATTAGAACTAGCTGGAAAAAAAGCTAATAATAAAATAAAGCACTTGAATTTTTTGTAATGTTTCAATAACAATAATCATAGCAGCAAGAAAACGATAATACAAATAAAACCAATGATAATAATAATTTTTTTAAATAAATGTGCTTTTAAGCCACAATTATAAGCTACAAAAAAGAAATCTATAAAATAAAATCAAAATTTAAAATAAAGAAACTAAGATATGCCCTGGACAGTCTGTCTGACCACGGCGTTGAACCTGAGTTTGAATCATTTAGTCGTATTATTTGGAATAATAACTGGAAATTATTAGGTAGGTTTCAGATAACATTACCTTGGAGCAGAGATGTCCAGCTCTCTGAAGATGAGCAGAATGCTGCGAGTGACACTCACTCCCTGCTTTAGTACATTTGACTGTGGGTGTGTCACTGTCCACGTGGGCTGTGGAAGTTCTCACTGTCAGATAACTACAGCCTACCTCCACCCACATCATTCCACTCAGTATAGGCTTGAGGAAAACAATTCCAACCTTATGTTTAAATTTGTTTCGTTTATAAGCCTAATGTTTTTGTTAATTGTTTTCCTTCTTCAATCATCCAACATTTTTCTTGTTCTAATTCTTCTTCACTGCTTAAATGACTAATGGAGACCAGACTGAACAGACATGAAACTTCGTCAATACGTAGTAGTTCTGCTCATTACTCAGGTGCACTAGCCTGACCTGATAGGCCAGATGGTGCCACCATAACTCCTGCACCACTTGTTGTGAAGATGGATTTCTTTCTCCTTCAGACTGCATGTGTTATGTTTGGCAAAGCCTCAAGAACTGTGTAGCTCTGTCCTCTTGATTTTCAGATGAGTTGAATTTTATAAAGTTTGATAATGTTCAGCATATGAGGTCAAATCAAGGCCTTTGTTAGCTGACTAGCTTGTTACTAATGATACACACTCTTATGGACCAGTGTTGTTTCTCCACCCTTTCTCTGGTAAAAAAAATGAAAAACTTTGACCTTAAAATGAATTTGCAGAACAAAATCCAGCCTACAGCCAGCAAGTTGGTAGCAATCCAGTTCAATTTTAGCATTTTGGCAAGTGAGTAATGGTGGGAATAGAGGCACTTTTGTAGCAACAGAAAAGTTAGCACAGTTCGTCACAGTGTGTCACAGTTCCCCTTGTTTCCAGAAGGAGAGCATGCGCGGAGACAGACATTCTTGTGCATTTTCTTTCTTTTTATTTTTCAAAATGCAAAAGAAATGAAAGGCACGTGGGTCAGATACAGAACTCAAATCTTTAAACCAAAATGGAGAAAAAAGAAACACAAAACCAGCTCGACGGTTAACCCACACCCCCGAACACAGAACACAAATGCCCTTAAATACCCACATTCCCAAACCCAAGCACCAGTAAACAAACTCAAGCACTGATCCTAAACTAAACTAGCCAGTGACACTACCTATACACCCAATCACCCTTCAAGCCCCAACATAAACAGAAAAAGGGCGTCATTCAGCAGCCCTGACACAATGTAGTCGGATTGATATATGTCCTTGCCAGCTGGTTTGTTATTTTGACCCTCTGTCTCAAAATTGCTCCAAGTGGTATCTCTAATACAACTCTCGGCTTAAATATATTTTATTTAAAATTGTATGCAACCGGTTGAATATACGAGTAAAGGGAAGTGACAACTGATCCTTTACAGCTAAATATCTGAAGTATCTGTAAATGACTGAATGTTTTGTAATTGCTTTGATGAATTGCTGTCATTATTTCCTCATGTCTTTTGTTTGTCTCTCCTTCCTTATACAGTGACCCACTCATTGTCAAGACCTCATTATTCACACCTGTTCATCAATTTTAAAAACAAATGTCAAATAATTTTGTCCTGTACAATTTGTAGTCAAAATTGTATAGAAAGATAAAGAAGGTTTATTGAAGGTTCACAAGCTCCAAAAGGTCTTTATATCATCGGGCCATCTGGGGCTCATGAATTCTGAGATTTTGTGAATTAAAAAGTGTGTATACATGTGAAAATTTTGTTCACATTTGTTGAATTGTATCAACATATTTGCATATGAGATGTTATATATGTTTACAGGCGCTATATTAACTCATACAACATGTCCCACCAGGCAGGGGGAATATGAAGACACGTGTTGTACCGGGCATTCTGAGACCGGCCCACCCTAATGGGAATACATGCCATTGCCCCTCTCAATATCGTTCTTTTGGGGGTGTTGGTGGGGTGCAGTATGCTGACGGGGCCGGTAACGGCCCAAATACCTGACCAGCCCAAATTTACCATTGGCTCACCGGGTATTCCTGATGGCCAGACCAACACTGCCACGTTCGGTCTTGTACATCAGAGGAACTGTGGCCAACTTCTTTGCAAAATAGCTCCAATTTAGCCATGCTGAAATGATTTAAAAAATGAACAGCATTTTTAAAATCGATATAGCATCACAATGGGACTCCTATCAGGATTTTTGTCTTCATGGTTCCATCAAATTATGTCAAGTCACCCTGAAGCACATGATCATCCCCAAATAATCGCAGTGCCACCACCATGTTTTACTGCTGGTTAAGGGGTGGGACAAACATATTGATAGACATTGAGACAGGATATGGATTACTCCTGTTGTAAAGAAGGGGTGACTTCGGCAGCTATGGAGCTGTTAAACTTATTTGTTGGGGTGCAGTTTCAGTATGTGTACTGTAATTAGCATATAGCTGTTAGGTGAAATTGATCATTCGGTTATACGTGAATACACCACTGCACACAGTGTGAACAGCTCGAAATTCTTCCTCTGCATTTAATCCATTCACCAAGTGAAGCAAGGGGCAGCAGGAACACAGCGCCCGGGGAGCAGTGTGTGGGGACAGTACATTGCTCAGGGTACCTCAGCGGTGCCTAGCGGTCTTGCGAATCGAACCTGGACTTTCTGATCGTAGGGCCAATGCCTTAACCACTAGGCTACCAGCTACGTGTTTTTAATGCTGTAATTAGGTCCTAGCAGTAACCTGATTATTCATCTATGTTTTCTGCTCTTTTTGTGGCCACAGACTTATATTACCCCTGTCTGTACTGCACATTCTCACCCCTGACTAGCACTAGGGAGATTCTCTTATCTCCCAAATGTACATGTCTTTGGACTAGGGGAGAAAATCAGAGTACCCTGTAGAAATCCAAGCAGGCACATGGAGAACATGCGAACTCCACACACAAAATATCCTGGCACCCCAGCCAGAGTCCATAACCTTTTCCCTGTGAGGCTGCAGCACTAACGACTGCACTGCTGTGCTATCCAGTCCTATCATTAATCAAACATTCTCACAACCCTTATGGGGTTGAGGGTGTCAGGTGCTCACTCACTGATGTGTCATCAAAAAGTGATGTAGTAAGATAACATCATGCGTCTTATGTAAGGACCGTGAAAACCATTCCTGTACTGTCACAAGACTTTCGTCACATCAACGGGATACCTGCACCCATTTCTGTGTCAACACAGATGTATTGTTTTATCAATTCTGTCATATCTCTGACACATCTTGACAGTGTTATCTCTTGAGAAAACACACACGCGCCATATGACGGTCACTCAGATAGCTGATCAACTGGTGCATAAAGTCACAGGCCTTCGCCGATGGGCATATAGAAAGAGGCTCGTCTTCCTTAAGCAGCTCTTCCTATGACAGTGCACATTTACGTCTTTTGGCGACTTAAAGTGCCCTGTATGAAATCCTACAGGTTTGTTCTGCTGGAATGCAGCTGTGGCCCATTCCAGCAGTTAAGGTCATCTTCACATCACAAGGTTCCTTAAGATGCCACAGATTGTTTAGCCACCTGTGGGGCCCCTGTTGAAGTGAAAGTTCAGTGAAATGCTTGCTAAAGGAAAAAACATTCTCGAAAATAAAAAACTAGATACTGAAGGAAAAATGAAAATGCTGGTAACTCACCTTTACACCAGGGGTGATTGGCTGAAACCCTTCCCAAGTACAGTGGCTTGCAAAAGTATTCGGCCCCCTGGAACTTTTCCACATTTTGTCATATTACAGCCACAAACATGAATCTATTTTATTGGAATTCCACGTGAAAGACCAATACAAAGTGGTGTACACTTGAGAA
>JBBPDE010022949.1:0-10718 GCA_037974605.1 Nannopetersius ansorgii
ACTTGAAATATATCAGTCTGTGTGGAATGAATGTATACATTATACAAGTTTCACTTTTTGAATGGAATTAGTGAAATCAACTTTTTGAAGATATTCTAATTATATGACCAGCACCTGTATATAATGTATGTGTGTGTGTGTGTGTGTGTATATATACGTACATACCTATGTATGCGATTTAAGGAACATATTTTTAGGGGTGTTAATCAGTTAATTAATAACGCATTACAATATTAACGCTGATTAATCGCACCACGTGACTTTGAGCCCCCCCACGCGCTGCACTGACACCACTAATTTTTATACATTATTTTCACACCTTTTCCTCTAGCTTGCAAGTCACAGCTGAAGACTACCCAGAGCCAAAAGGAAGCCGGCTCAGTGGCTGTTCCATATAACATCTCAGATGGACAAATTGTGCCTGAGGAGAGGAGCCAGGATTCTCAGTCAATCATTGACTTACTATCAGTGAGTGAAGTTATATTAATGGACATGACCATCCAAAGTATCACCTGATCCTTTAAATCACAATCCATTTTTACTTTATTTTGTTTTATTCTTTGTAAATGCGCAGGATGGTTTTGTTACCATGCCTTTAAAACCAATATGTAAATAACTTAATTGGTTTGGCTTCCCTGCTATAACCATTTTCATTGTCACAATTACCTTTATTTTTCAAATGGCAATGTGACTAAATATGTCACTCAGGCAGTCGTGAACAACTCTGAAAACCAAATTCTGCCTTTCATTCATATCTGGAGAATTAGAGAACATTGAACAAACTGTACAGAGTATGTTAAATTTCCAAGAGTTTGATACATTGCCTCATGAACATTTTAAACGGGAGTTATAAGTGGTCTGTTTTCAAAGTTTAAAACAAGTGAATTTTGCCCTTGTCTTTTGCAAGATCTTTCAGAAAGCCGTAGTTGTCACGTCTACAGGTACATAACATTAGAGCCAGATAGCATTAGAATGGTGCTGTGGTGAAAGGAGGAAGTTATGATTGATTTATTCTGACAGCTAGCGAGCCATAAATACCACACTATAAGAGCGAAGCTGTGGGCTGTAGGAAATCTGACAGCGGGCCAGACTTTGGACGTGCCTGTTATAGATGTATTTTTTGTGACATCACAAACAGCTTAGTTTCCCTAAGTGAACTGTATGAATTGAAACTATGTCAAGACCTACTCATCAAAAATAGCAAAAACAGTGTTTTAAGGTTTTTAGAAGACTATTCTCAAATCATTCAAACTGAATGTTTGCTTAGTAATTTTTAAAAATTTTTTAATATTTTATAGGATTGTGATAGTCCAAGGGCTGTTACAGGGCAACCGGAGATGGAACAAGAGGAGATCACACACACGGATGGCAAGGTGAAAGTAGAGGAGACAAAACATCATAAACTCCAACCACTTCAATGTGACAGAATTAACTAAATGTTTCTGCCTGTCCCAGATAGAGAAGTTGCTTCCAGATGGTGGGCGACTCATAGTTTTCCCCAACGGCACAAGGAAAGAGCTGTCTGCAGACGGACTGTCTGTCAGAGTCACTTTTTTCAATGGGGACATCAAACACGTCATGCCAGATCAAAGAGTGGTGAGAGAAACTAGTTTGCATTTGTTTCCTGTGCTGTTATTGGGAATCATGCACCTACTTTACTGCTGGTTTAGAAAGCGTGGTTTCTCCAGTGTGTAAATAACATGGTTTGTGCTGCATCCTGTAGATTTATTACTATGCAGGGGCTCAGACCACACACACTACTTACCCTGATGGCATGGAAGTGCTCCAGTTCCCAAACAGCCAAATAGGTACGTCCTCATTTCCTTCCGAAACTACTGCTGCCACGAGTGGTGTATTTCATCTGACGTTTTTATGGTTTGCTTTTAAGAAAAACACTTTCCTGATGGTCGTAAGGAAATTACATTCCCAGATCAGACGGTTAAGAATCTTTACCCTGATGGGAGAGAGGAGAGCGTGTTGGCAGATGGCACAATAATACAGCAGAACCCGTAAGTATAAGTTCAGGGCCACAGGATATGGACAGAATATTAGTATAACAATTTTACTGCTACATACTGTATTGTGCTTCATTTCAATATATTAAAAAGGCCCCATTTTGTTTTCTGTAATTAAAACAAATGGTTTCAAATGTACATTCACTCATGTCCATTAGGTTTATATGGAAACTAAGCTGCGAAAACAGCCCTTTTTCAAATCTGTATTTGTGATGTCACAAAACCAACACATTCACATAGAACTTTAGCAAGAATGGGTGGGACTAAGGGTTTCAGTCCCTGTTTTTTGCTGTCCCAATCAGAAGTAAGAACCATTTACATCTGTTGGTCTTAAATGCCCAGTAACACGATCAGCCTGTTTAATTCTGAGGGAAATGGTAACATAAGAATTAATAATTTTAGTTCACAATCCCACACAGATGCCCTGGAAAATGAGACAGAGAAGGTAGAATACTTTAAAACACCTTGATTCATCAGGACACCCAGTAAGCTGTGATCAGTCAGAGGCTCGTTTACATATTGTAGCTTTCTGCAGCAGGTGTCCCAAATTGTGATATCGATTAACAAACAAAACATTGTGCAGGTGTAGAACACATTATTCATGAAGTTTGTCAAAGAGGTGTGGCTGGCTATCAGTCAGAAATCAGTCTGATGTCTATCATAGTAGAAGTGAAGTATTTATTAATACTAGCAATACAGCTTGGCTAGTTTAGCATGTAAAAATGTAATTTGTGGCATTTGGCAGGCCAATCATTACAGAATACTACTTGAGTAATTTCTTCAAGTACTTATAGGTGGTCTGAATTGAAGAATCATAGCCAGACACATTCAGTAACTAATCACTAACACACTGTTACTAGCAGTTACACTGCAGAGCTATCGCTCTAATTGTTTGTGTTGGACTAGAAGAACCTAACATACAGATTCATACTGAATAAAAATCACTAATACTGTCAGCCTATAAGAACCGATTACAACACAATACATAAGTTAAACTCACTGCGCGCCTATTACTGTCATACTGTAATGTCACTCCAAATTCATAAAGGATTAAGTGTTTGTTTAAAGTTGAGCACAAGAATAACAAATCTGTATTTTCTGGTCTTTCTCAGTGATGGCAGTAAGGAGATCCAGTTCAACACAGGTCAGCGAGAGCTCCACACTGCAGATTTTAAGCGACGAGAATATCCTGATGGCACAGTTAAAACAGTTTACTCAGACGGAAGACAGGAAACGCATTATCCCAGCGGCCGCCTGCGGCTTAAAGACCCTCAAGGACGTGTCGTCATGGACACCAAAGCCTAGTTTAACATGGTCCTTATTTGTCAAATGCTGGAATTGTAGCATAAGGAAGGAAAAGAACACCTCTGATTACTGTGAGCAGGTTTTTGATGTGCATTGTGTGCTTTCTTATTTGAATGTTATTTATTTGGACTGTACAGTTTTGTAAAATAAATATTTGAGAGTGAAAATTAACAGTCGAGTCAGAATCTTCAATGCAAGAATTTACTCATCCCACCATGACAAGCCAACGCAACATGAACATTAACATATGAAACAAGAGCAGAAACAATACTGCCTATAGTGCCTTTTAAAAGAACAAAGCCATAGCTTAACATAAAATCAGTTTAAACAAACAAAACTGTTGTCTGATGGCAGTCTGTAGCTTCAAAATCAAACAATGCAAGCCTGTAACATACCCAAGCTGTCAAACCTGCAGAAAAGACAAAGGACAGAAAGAATTCCTTAGTTTTAGGGCAGATACTCATTTGAAACATGCTATGGCATTCTAGGTGGACCACAGTTCAAAACATGTTATAAAAAGAGAGAAGGAAGAAAGAAAAACTGGGTTACATCGTTGCAATTACAACAAATAGCTGGTCTTCATGAGCAACCTACCTTCAAATATTTTATATTAATGATAAGCTAATTCCTAAGATGAATGCCCTACAACATGCAGGGCGGTGGTATTTCAGGACAAGTATTAAGAAACCAGTGTCTAGCTTTACCTGCAAAATTGGTCTAAATCCCATACTCACTTTCCTTATTCGGTTTCATTCCTCATAATCAGCAAGGCCTTTCTCCACTAGAGGCACATGCACCAAAGTTTGGTCTGCGTTGTACAAGACCACTGTCAACTGTGGCGCAACAGCCTGAAACAACAATCATTAATCTGATGTAAGTAACTGGGGTGGCTCAGATAATAGGCATTATAGGCTCTTATAGTCTAAATTACAGGGATTGCAGAGACAACACCCATCTGACTGAGAACATGATGTCAGGGACCCACCGTTACCACAGCACTGATTTTGCCATGTAACAAATCAATCATCTCCAGCATGGACTTCATGCTCCACTCCGGCCGGTACGAAAGGCGCTTCAGCTCCACACAAAGACGTGGCGGCTTGAAACCTGCCAGCCGAACATACACCGCCTGACACGGGTATTGGAGGAGCGATTGGGGAAGACAACGCAATCTAAGGATATACAGACACTCATTTAGATAAATATGTTTGTCATTGTATACACAGCTATACAATGAAATTTCAGCTTCACCTGAAAGTGAATATCAATAAACACATAGTCTTTGGCCACCCCTCAATAACACACATTTCAGTAATTTTTTTAATTGAAAAGATGTTAACAGTCTCCAGGAAATGGAAAAAATGCACAATATTTTCAGCAAACATTTATGCAGTTATTTTTTGTCATAAAAAATACAAAGATAAAAATAAATACATTACTCTGCAAAACACCTCCTCTGGCAGATATCACAGCTGGCATATGCTTTTTTTTATATCCAGCTAAAAGTCTTTCAGTTCTTGTACTTGGGATTTCATCCATTCTTCCTTGCAAAAGGCTTCTGGTTGTTGTTCTTTGGTCATCTTGCATGCACAGCTCTTTTAAGATCTACCCACAAATTTTCAATAATGTTGTACTGTGATGGTCATTCCAAAACCTTCAGCTTCTGCACAGTGCCATAGTAATGCATGTATTTCTGTTCAGATTATGGCATAAAAAACTATGCATCAATTTTGCTGAAAATATTGTGTTCTATACACAAAGTGAAAGTGACAATCTGGTCATACGTGAACACACCACAGCTCACAGTGTGAACAGTGCAAAATATTTCCTCTGCATTTAACCTATTCACCAGGCGAAGCAGGGGGCAGCTACGAACACAGCGCCCAGGAAGCAGTGTGGGGACGATACCTTGCTCAGGGTACCTCAGCAGTGCCTAGTTGTCTTGGGAATCGAACCTGGACTTTCTGATCACAGGGCGAATGCCCTAATCACTAGGCCACCAGCTGCCCCTGTGATCTGTTTTAACATATTTTCAATTACAAAATCACCGAAATCTGTTTATCAAGGGGTGGCCAAACTTTTACATAAGACTGTATATGCACATACAGTAAACCCACACTTATCACGGGGGTTCTGTTCCGAGGTGAAAAATCATGAAGCTGTGATGCCTAAAAATGCCTCTTTTCATGGTGTAAATCCTAAATATGCCCCCAAATATGCTAATAATACACTAACTTCATTTTAAAATCAGCTTAATGCATTAGCCTTAAAGAAAATGGAAATGTATACCCGTACTGTACTCTACGGTTTACACTGAACTGCTGTCTCCCGTAGTGCTAGAATGTAAATACTGATGTTACCCCTGTATAGACTGTACTGTAATTCTATGCAGCGCGTTTTCTTTGGTATAAGCAGGTAAATACAGTAATAAATGAACTTAGTTTACATTAGAAAAATACAGGGCTTTCATAACAAAAAAAACCCAAAAACAACACAACACCACTCTAGATGCTCCACGGGGGAAATTCTGAACAGTCTGCCAGAGATGCGTCACAGGGCAGCAGCAAGGAGAAATAAGTTTCAGAGAACAATCCTTAGTTAGGTTCTCAGAAAGAATCGGTGAGAGACTAAAGCCGCAACACATATAATACAGGTTTATAAAACACACACTTTTACAACTGCACATAAGAGATTTAAGATTGCATTAGGGCAATCTTCCAAACTTCCAGATAACGCAGAATTATGATTTTTTTTAAGGTGGACGATTTTGTTAAATACAAAACGAGATCAAAGATCAAATGAACCAAAAACAAAAATTACACAAAGGTTTTAAAAAGGTTGATACATGTCACTACATCTAATCAACAACTAATAACAGTATCTGTTCTCAGAAAAGCTTATTATTGACAACATGTGGAAAGAATGGTCGCTTTTTCAGTAATTCTACAAGAGCTTGAAAGATGAAGCGTGTTTTCTGCAAAAGCACCTGAATCAGAGCTTACTTGCATAATGGCAGAATATCGTCTGAACCAAAGTCCACATGCCTCACGAGAATCTTGATGTAGGGGTTGAGCTCAGCAAAGCCCAGCAGCTTTGCACGGTAATATTTCCCATCACTGTACTCAGCCAGGCATGGACCCTCTATAAGCACAATCATTTTATCAAGAAAACTGTATGTAGATGTCATCACACCCTTGACTGATTCTCTCCAAAATTATTTAATGCATTAAGAACTTCTGAGAGATTTTTTTTTTTTTAAAGCATGGCAATTCCAATAATTTGATGGAATTTTAATAATATAAAATCAACGAAAAAGAAAAACATTCTGCAATTAGTGTTTATATATATTTTCGTGAAGCTTTCCCCAATTTGCTCTCAGAGTAAAAGTGGAACAATGACAGTTAAGTGTTATAGAACAATGCTTAAATTATATTTTGTTTAAGGAAGATAATTTATGAACAGTTAATACGTTTCAATACATTTCAGTTTTTCTAGTGCTGAAAATGCAATCATGGTGCTCTTGAGAGAAAGGCTTCTCAAGCAAAAGAATTGTTTTTACAGGAGGTTCTATCATGAAAGCTCACCTAATTGACTTTATGTCAAGACAAAGGCTAAAATTATTGTTCTTCATTTCAGTATAGGTACGAAGAAGAGTGTACAGTATTCCCTTGCTTTTCGCGGGGGTTATGTTCCAAGAGCTACCACGTATAATGAAAAAACGCTTTCTTTTTTGGTTTAAAAAAGCCTAAAAATGCCTATTTTTATAGTGTAAGCCCTAAATATACCCAAAATCTGCTCATAGAACACTTTAATATTGTGTTAAAAGTTTAATGCATTACCCTTAAAGAAAATGTAAGGGTAAATAAATAAATCAGAATCAGAAAACTTATTGCTTAAAAAAAACACTAGCAAAACAGATAACTGAGAAGTTGAAAGGGGGGGGGGGGCTAAAATATGAGGAGAAGACACCTGCTGCAGCAAGCTTCTTCTTTTAATGGCGGTTGACAACTTTTCAGTGAATTACTGCCACCGCTGGACTGGTGGTAATATAATTCGGTTCTCAGAAACATCCATGTTAGACTAAATCCACGATTCGCGTAAAACTGAGGGGTTACTGTAATTTAGTTTTATTTTGGCATCTTTTAAGAAGTTTCATTCCAGAAACTCCTTCCTGAGGCTTCGGAGCACCGGGATCACAATTTCAAAAATGTCTGTGTGAAGTGAAACCTCACATAACTCTTCTTGATTTTTCCTCCTGTAACAATGTTAGCCTTGTAAACACTGGGATGTACACTGTAGTCATGGTGAGTGACATTACCGATGGGAAAGTCTGTCAGGTGGGGCAGAGATTCGATGTCCCTGTTCACTCGTCCTAAGGCTTCTTCCAGAGACTCCTGCTCCTGTTCACACGTCGACGAATCCAACATACTCAGAAACACCTGCAAACAGACCAAAAAGAGAGTGAAGGAATGCAACATTTTGCACATGAATACCCTCAGAAATCTTTTCTCCTCTGCCACTACCTCATTGGGGGTCTGAAGGTGTTTGATTGTGACCGGGAAGTGAGTCCTTTTACTTGGAAGTTTGGGGTTGCTGTACACACCTAAAACGGTCTGAGGTTCCTCCAAGCCCTGATGGAAGAACATATCAGTTCAGTAGCTTTAATAGTCTGTTTGTTTTTGCAGTTTAATAGTAATTTTTACCATTTAGATAAATCAAAAAACTGGATAGTACCAGGCTTGCGGGACAAAATAATGAGGGGAAAACTTAAACAAAAGTCAAAATATGCCCTTCATAAAGAGTACTGGAACTAAACACCTAATATATAGAAATTCATAATAAAAGTACAACCACAAAACTCTGGCAAATATAGTAGCTTTACCTTTGTGTTCAAATCCCAGTCATCCAAATCAAGCACTGGAGGTTTAACCACGTAATCCTAGTACACACACATAGGGATTAATAACACAGGTCAACAAAACTTTTTTGTATTCATCAGAAACCACAACACAATTTTCTAAACCAGTTTTTCATGCTGATTTCAGATCTGTTTTCAACACATGCAGTCACATCAATTTATGAGTAATATTAGATTTGCAATAGATCTTAATAAACTGCAGGCATCAATCAAGAACTGTTTCAATATTTTCAGTGTAAAGTCAGACAGGCCACACTGTGGCACAGATATAATGATCAGTGTCAGTCAGCTACCACTGTTTCTTCAAAAACACTCAGCATATGATTATTATATGATCATTATACCAACTATCATGCAGTATAGAACTAGCTTCATCACAAACACTGTACCTGCAGGAAAAACTAAACACAGATTTGAAATCAGCATGAAAAACTCTACAAAAGCCACAGAAAGTTCTACATGATGATTTTGACCTGTGGACCCGTGTAATTTTCTTTATGGTTAACTAGATTATAAATGACCACATGCAGTCCACTTTCACACCTCAGGGCTGCTGATGGATGGGTCAAAGGTGGCGTGTTGATGATGCACCATGATTCTGCTCAGAGCCATCCCATCCAGCATTATCTCCACGGTTACAAAACCTTGTGGATTTTCTGGTAGTTCCTTCAAAAGACAAATTATATTGCTTATAAAAATAATGAATGATTACTGTGTTTTATTTCAATATAGTTTACATTAACAGCAGAGTGACAAACATCAGATTTAGTGTTCCTCTTATCATTTTAATATATTAATGAAACTGCAAAAAACCCTGCTGTTTCTATACTTTGGCAAAAATTTGAACGGTTCTAAAATAAACAGCAGATAAACAATATGCTGTTTTATTTATTATAAATAAAATGTATAATAAAAAATCTGAAGTAAATCTCAGTTTGAAGAATTCGAAATGACCAGAGCAGACCCCGGCGACCCAGTGGGGTTTGTACTTTACCATGACCTGAACGCTGACTGAGCGGCCAAGCAACAGCTCCGTCATGAGCGCCACCGCGTCCCACTGCCACACACCACCTACCTACACTCATTTGAACATGGCACACAAGAGACAGTTTTTGAGGAAGCAGAAAAAAAATATTGATTTATATATGTATACAAACACACACAGTTCCAGGGGCACCCGCGTATAGTGGAAAACCGCATTGATTCAAGATTCAAGATTTTTATTTGCCATTTGACCAGCAGTCCATGCACATTGGAATTCTTGTGCAAAGCTCTCCGAGTCAGGTTACATTTTTTGATAGGTAGAAAAGAAAGGAAAATAAAGCAGAGAATAGAGCAGTCTACTAGTAGCATACAGTATATAAAATATAAAGATATATAAAGATATAAGTATCACTGTAAAAGAGGGTCATCTACAAAGGATTTTTTTTTTAAATACAAGTACTTGCACATTTGAATATTGCACATTTTGAGTATTGCACCTGCTATTGTACCTGAAGTTTCACAAATCAAACTGCTTCCAGTATTATTTCCTTGGTCTTGTCTGTGTTGAGGATGAGGTCATTCTCCTTTCCGTAGACAATAACTTTGCCAACCGTTTTGCTACTTTCCAGGTGTTGCAGAGTGACAACTGGTGTGAGTGCCACTGGTCTGAAGTCGTTCAGGGTGGAGATGGGTCTTTTGGGGACTGGTATGATGGAGGATTTAAAAATACGGGGGACTACTGCCTGGGATAGTGACAGGATTCCCCACAGGCCTTGAACACCCTGGGAAGAACTCCATCGGGTCCCACAGCCTTATGAGAGTTCACTTTCTTCCGAGTTTTCAGGACCTGTGTGTGTGTTACCTGGAAGACATTGTGCGTGGGGTGACAGAGAGCCTTTGAGAGTATGTCTGGGTTCAGCCGGTCAAACCTGGCATAGAAGGTGTTGAGGCTGTCTGGAAGGGTGGTGTCTCGGGGGTCTTTGGCTGTTGTGGTCTGTAGTTAGTGACAGCTTGGATTCCCTGCCACATGCTGCGCGTGTTGTGTTTGAAGTAATAGCCTTCAAGTTTTTGTGGTGTTGTGATATGGTTAAAAAACAATGCCAAAAAAAGCCAAAAATGTTTTTATAGTGTAAACCCTAAATATTCCTGCAAAACACTTTACATGGGTTTAGTTTTTACAGAACAATGAGTTTAAATCAAATTAAAGGTAAATACGTGTCCACACAGTACAGTTTACACTGAACACCCGCAAGTGCTAGAATGTAAATAGTGAGGTTATCCACGCAACAGCACAAAATTCTTCCTCTGCATTTTACCCATTTAACGCATTCACTAAGTGAAGCAGCAAACAGCCAGGAAAACAGAGCCTGGGGAGCAGTGTGTGCGGATGGTGCCTTACTCAAGGGAAACTCAGTGGTGCTTAGCAGTCTTGGGAATTGAAGTCATGACTTCTGAACGCCCTAACCACTAGGCCACCAGCACATATTATTTATATA